>JAODAL010010962.1:0-102295 GCA_025379985.1 Phyllomedusa bahiana | reverse complement strand
AAAATTTAAACACTCTGGCACCTACAAAGTTTGGCCCATTAACTTTTGCACCATACAAAGTTTGACCTTATACTCTAGCACTATACAAAGTTTTCCCCCATACTTTCTATGCACATAAAATTTTTGGCCGATTCACTCTTTCCATAAATTTTGGGCCCCATTACCCCTAGACTAAAAAAGTTTGGCCCTTACACACTTGCACCATAAAATTTTGGACATTACACTCTATGCACTATAAAAAGTTCGGCCTTTTACACTCTATACCCCTACAAATTTTGGCCCATTACACCTATGCACCATACAAAGTTTGGCATTAACTCTATGACTATACAAAGTTCGGCCTATTACACTCTATGCACCATACAAAGCTTGGCCCATTACACTCTATGCACCATACAAAGTTTGGCGCATTACACTCTATGCGCTATACAAAGTTTGGCCCATTACACTCTAATGCACCATACAAAGTTTGGCCCATTACACGCAATGCACCATACAAAGTTTGGCCCATTACACTCTATGCACCATACAAAGTTTGGCCCATTACACTCTATGTACCATACAGAGTTTGAACTATTACACTCTATGCACCCTACAAAGTTTGGCACATTACACCCTATGCACCATACAAAGTTTGAACCATTACACTCTATGCACTATACAAACTTTGGCCCATTACACTCTATGCACCCTACAAAGTTCGGCACATTACACTCTATGCACCATACAAAGTTTGGCCCATTACACCCTATGCACCATACAAAGTTTGGCCCATTACACTCTATGCACCCTACAAAGTTTGGTACATCACACTCTATGCACCATACAAAGTTAGGGCCATTGAACTCTATGCACCATACAAAGTTTGGCCCATTCCCACTCTATGCACCTACAAAGTTCGGGCCCATTACACTTTTTGCACCATACAAAGTTCGGCCCATTACACTCAATGCACCATACAAAGTTTGGCCCATTACACTCTATGCACCATACAAAGTTTGAACCATTACACTCTATGCACCCTACAAAGTTTGGCCCATTACACTCTATGCACCATACAAAGTTTGCTCCATTACACTCTATGCACCATACAAAGTTTGGCCCATTACACTCTATGCACCATACAAAGTTTGGCCTATTACACTCTATGCACCATACAAAGTTTGGCCCATTACACTCTATGCACCATACAAAGTTTAGCCCATTACACTCTATGCACCATACAAAGTTCGGCCCATTACACTTTATGCACCATACAAAGTTCGGCCCATTACATTCTATGCACCATACAAAGTTTGGCCCATTACACTCTATGCACCATACAAAGTTTGGCCCATTACACTCTAGGCACCATACAAAGTTTGGCCCATTACACCCTATGCATCCTACAAAGTTTGGCCCATTACACTCTATGCATGATACAAAGTTCGGCCAATTACACTCTATGCTCCCTACAAAGTTTGGCCCATTACACTCTATGCATTATACAAAGTTTGGCACATTACACGCTATGCACCATTCAAAGTTTGGCCAATTACACCCTATGCATCCTAAAAAGTTTGGCCAATTACACCCTATGCATCCTACAAAGTTTGGCCAATTACACCCTATGCATCCTACAAAGTTTGGACCATTACACTCTATGCACCGTACAAAGTTTATCCCATTACACTCTATGCACCGTACAAAGTTCGGCCCATTACACTTTATGCCACATACAAAGTTAGGCCCATTACACTCTATGCACCATACAAAGTTTGGCCCATTACACTCTATGCACCATACAAAGTTTGGCCCATTGCACTCTATGCACCATACAAAGTTTGGCCATTACACCTATGCACCATACAAAGTTCGGCCCATTACACTCTATGCACCGTACAAAGTTTGGCCCATTACACTCTATGCACCATACAAAGTTTTGCCCATTACACTCTATGCACTATACAAAGTTTGGCCCATTACACTTTCATTCATACTGTTGTATTATACACTCCTCTATATCTATTCAGACCTGATGTGTCGGCGCCAAGTTACAAAAATCGCGCATGCGAATTCATAGATGTCACCAATAGTGTCTAAAGCCTTTTCCACAGTTATAAACTTAAAGGGGTTGTCTCAATACAGGGATTGCTGCTTTTTCACATTAAAGATGTTGCAAAAACAAGTCACTTCGCAATATGTGTCCATTAACAGTGTCCTACCTATTCCTAGATTCTTGTATGGGCTGCATCAGCTCCTCAGGTCGCTATAGCTACAGACCTGTTTGATCTCTGCTGATAGGCTGCCAGCACTGGTTGCTATAGCTACAGACCTGTTTGATCTCTCCTGATAGGCTGCCAGCACTGGTTGCTATAGCTACAGACCTGTTTGATCTCTCCTGATAGGCTGTCAGCACTGGTTGCTATAGCTACAGACCTGTTTGATCTCTCCTGATAGGCTGCCAGCACTGGTTGCTATAGCTACAGACCTGTTTGATCTATCCTGATAGGCTGCCAGCACTGGTTGCTATAGCTACAGACCTGTTTGATCTCTCCTGATAGGCTGTCAGCACTGGTTGCTATAGCTACAGACCTGTTCAAGCTCTCAAGATAGGCTGCCAGCACTGGTTGCTATAGCTACAGACCTGACTTCTACTGCAGTCTAGTAGAAACCAGTAAACACCTCCCTGAATTCAAAGTGAAACCAAGAAAACAGGACTGAGGTGAGATGAATCAATGTAGTGAGACAACCCCATTAATAATAGTGTTGAGTCTGTTCTGGACTCTTGCGCTTGGACAGTGGAGGTTTTTGCCGCTCAAATCATTTTTACCGATTTCCTATTCCGGATGAATCTGTGTTTTTGAAGGAAAGGTTGAATTCGAGTTGTCAGTCATTTGGTTGTGTCCAAATATGTTGGATTGGCCCAATGCAGGTCCTTGAACTATTCCTACATGATTTGTACAATCTCTCATTTGTATCCAATCAGTATTTTCCTCTCGTAGGGATGAAATTGGCTGGCAGGCATTATCGGCGACATGTATGATCGGGAGTTGCGCCTGTTTTCTGGCGAAAACGGCGCCTCACCGATCAGAATCCCCTGTCGGACGCAGGGATGCGATGTTAGGCGCAGCCTTCGCCACTTTCGGCAGCGCCTCACATGAAGGGGCGTGCAGTGGGCACGGTGTGGGCGTTCTGGGGCGGGACGCGGCACATTCGAATACTCCGAGGCATGTATGAACGCGGGTCGGCAAAGTGCGGCGCATTTCAGCGCTCGCCAGCTCCAACAGGCGAGAACGTAATGGAATGGGGCAAGATGCGCTCTAGGTCGACTGTTATAACAGTACACAGCTCTCAGCTCTGTGAGACATGGAGCATGATTCCAATAATCGTTTTTATTAAGTGCAAAACATTTTCTGAAAAAGAGCTGAAACCTTCTATAAACATACAGAAATAATATCACTAACAACGCGTTTGTCGCCGAGACCGGCGCTACATCAGGAATTGCGATATAGAGAATTTCCGGGAAATACAGTAATTCTAATTTTTTAAGCTCTTCTCATTGGTCGGCATAAACCAGCCAATCAAAATAGGAGCGACAGTGGCCCATTATAACCTATGGAGAAGTATTGACCAAACAAAATAGGAGTGACAGAGACGCATTCTAACCTATGGAGAAGTATTGACCAATCAAAATAGGAGTGACAGTGACCCATTGTAACCTATGGAGAAGTATTGACCAATTAAATGAAAAGGCGGACAGTTCTAAATACAGTAAAAGGCAGAAACGAGTTGATTGGTTGAGCCCAGGCGGCAGATATGAATCCACCAATCATATGTAGTGCGTCTATTTTGAGTGGAGAAAAAAGGGCGCGATAGAAGGGCGCCCTAAAAGTTATTACTATCTATGGGAAATATTCTAGCACTGTGATTGGTTGTGGGGAAGAGGGGCTCGTCCTGCTTAGCCAATCAGCAGGTGAGCTACTTATCTCATAGAGATCTATGGGGAAAAGAAATGCAGAGCGAGCTCTGTTTCTGATTGGCTAAGTTAAAAGAGGCGCCATTATTTGGACCAATGGGAGAGCGAGCGACGCTCCTGTGGGTTTTCTAATGCAATCTGAAATAAAACTGTACATGGCCGAAATCAAATGATAAGACTCCCGAAGTTGTACCCATGTGTATATAAAATGAACAATAATATGGGGGTAACGAAAATAAAGAAATAAAAAAAGAATTCATTGAATTCATATTTATTTCTTTATTTTCGTTACCCCCCCTATTATTATTCATTTTATATAGAGATCGGTACAACTTCGTGAGTTTTATCATTTGATTTCGGCCATGTACAGTTTTATTATAGATTGCATTAGAAAACCCATAAGAGCGTCGCTCGCTCTCCCATTGGCCCAATCACAAACCGCGCCTCTTTTAACTTAGCCAATCAGAAACAGAGCTCGCTCTGCATTTCTTTTCCCCATAGAACTCTATGAGAAGGTAGCTCAGCCACTGATTGGCCGAGATAGCCAAGCCCCCGCTAGTTCAACCAATCAGCTCGTTTCTGCCTTTTTACTGTATTTTGAACTGTCCCGCCTTTGAATATGATTGGTCAATATTTCTCCATAGCTTATAATGGGTTCCTGTCGCTCCTATTCTGAATGGTCAATACTCCTCCATAGGTTAGAATGGGCCACTGTCGCTCCTATTCTGATTGGCTGGTTTATGCCGACCAATGAGAAGAGCTTAAAGAATTTGAATTACTGTATTTCCCGGCAATTACTAATATCCCAATTCCTGATGTTGCGCCTTTATTGATTTTTTGTTAGTGATTTTTTAATGTATTTTTTTAGAAGGTTTGAGCTCTTTTTCAGATAATGTATTACACGTAATAAAAACGTTTTTTTTTATTATCTCCATGAAGGCAGGGCGCTGAGGGGCTGAGTTTATTTTTTAAGCGATCTTATTTATTTTCACTTTAATTTTTAATAATCCACTTTTTCATTCATTTAATCGTTTTTTGGGACAACTTTGATTTTTATTTATTCATTCATTCTTTGAAAGAACTCTTTTTTTGCTTTTTCATAAATTTTTAACCCTTAAAGGGTTTTGCCACGATCCATTTCATACCCCCTGCATCAGCTTTTCAGCTCGTGGCTCAGAAGGGGGGTGTGTGATTGTTTGAACTCCCATATCATGTGACCCAACAGGAGGGGAATCACAGGCCTTTCCTCTCTTTGCAAAAGAAAGGTTGTTTATGTGCAGAATTGAAGTAGCTCAGAGGTAAACATTTTTTGCTTAAACAGCACAATGGTCGTCGGTTCAAATCCCTTGCAGGAACTTAACTGTGGATTTTTTTCCCTTTATAAATGCCAGACTCATTGAGGTTTCCTTTTTTTATTTGCACTGTTTGACTTATTACTAACTAGTCCAATTGACAGGATAGAATGACAGCACCGGGTTTGACACTCAAGTAGCCTGCCTGAGAGGAGAGGTGATGTCTTCAGCATGTGCGACCAGGAGTGAGGAGCTCTCGTCCTGGTCGTATCCCTTGGAGCGAACTGTAACAATGGATCACTAAGGAGCAGCTAAAACAAAACGATCAGAATTTTTAATAATGAGAATGGTGAAATGTTTCTATTATTACTTCCCAGTCAATTTTCTTTGTGGGTCCCTATGGCAGATTGGAACCTCCAGAAATTTGGAGATGTTTGTGGGAACCATTTATGCAACTGATCGGGTGTGTGGTACCAAAAGAAGAGGACCTTTTTACAGGTTCTCCCTTTGGGCCAGACAAGTCGATGATTTGGCCGCGCTTTCCAAATAGTTTGCCATGTAAGAGTACGGATCGGTCTGTCCAGGAATTTTTCCCCATTTCTCCATGTATTTTTAGATGTAGGCTCTTTCAGTAGGAGATTTAAACCCATCAGGGAATAGATTGAGGAAATCAACCCCTTCGTTGTCGTAGCCATCTTCCCAGAGGGACTCAAATGGGGTGGGAGGGGATAGAGTGTTTGTTCCGTACAAGGAAAAGAGGAGGTGAGAGATCTAAAGGGTAGTGGAACCTCGAGTTGTGCGGGAGGGTAATCCCGTTGCAGTGAAATCAAATGAGCGTAACTTCCTATCACTGGCCTGGGCAACATCAGCAAAACGAAATAGATCCCGCCCCAGCCATGGTCGAGCAAAATAGCCTGAGGAGCTAGTAGGCAGGAGTGGGGTGCAGGCGAAAGAGGTCATGGGCGAAGCCGGGGAGGCCAGGTGGAATCTATCCTTACAAGCCGCCATAATCTGAATGGGAACCTAATTGGGCCCAGTAAGTCCATCCTCCTGGGATGGAGCGCCGAGTGCCAGGGAAGGCATTGGGGTGAGTGGGAGCCATCCAGAGCTTCTCCATTTCCCATCCATTTCGAATAAGGGACCTAAGGGTTGACCATGCCGGGATACGGCGCAGGTGTGTGGCCCAATAGTCATGAATCAAGTTTTGGACCGCCAGCCCCCCCCATCTTTTTATCGCCATCAAAATCCCCTCTTAGTACTCTGGGGCCTCCCTTGCGCCCATATGAAATGCAAACATGCCGCCTGCAAAGACTTAAGCTCCCTCAACGGCACTGCCACAGGGAGGGTCTCAAACAGGTAAAGGAGTCTAGGTAAGACCGACATTTTGACCGTTGTTTATTCTCCCGAAAAACGAGATAGGTAAGGGTTCCTTTCTGAAGAAGTGCCCGTTATTTCCTGAACAGGTGGGGAAGTTGGCCTGGTAGAGGGAACTATAGCTATTCGTTATATGGGTGCCCAGGTACCTAAGGGACTGGGACTGCCACTGATATGGGAAGTTGGCCCTGAGGGATGACAGAACCTCAGGTGGGAGGTTGATGGGGAGAGCCTAGTTTTGACGCATTGACCTTGTACCCAAGTAGACGACCTAAAACGCTCCAACGGGGGAGGGGTAGGGCCGGGAGTGAAAGATGTAAGTTGGTTAGGGACAGCAGGAGGTCGTCAGAAAATAAAGAGAGCTTAAATTCCTTATCTTTCACCTTAGCCCCTCTAATATCCGGATCAAGCCTGATGGCAGCTGCTAGGGGTTCAATACATAAAGCAAAAAGAAGGGGGACAAGGGGCAGCCACTGTCTAGTTCCATTTCTGATCGGGAAAGGGTTTCCCGAGATGTGATGAGGGTAGCTTAACTGCTGCTGGGGGTTTTGAATAGGGCTCCCTATAGCCCTCATGAAGGGCCCACCAAAACCCATGGTCTGCAAGGTTTAAAAAACAGGAATGGCCACCCAGCCGATCAAAGGCTTTTTTTTGCGTCAAGGCAAAGGGGATTGAGGGCCTGCTCAGACCGAGCGTTTAGGATATCAATCAAGTCGGATCAATCTGCCGGGTCCTTGCCCGTCTTGTGGATGAGAGTGAGGTGAGAATAAGACATAGAACCAGGGATAGGTAGACCCTGCAGGAAGGAATTGAAGAGGGAGAGCATGTGGGGGGCCAAGACATCAGAGAAGGTCTTGAAGTACCGGTAAGGAAGGCCGCCCGGGGCCCGGCGCCTTACCCATTGGGAGGTCCTCAAAACCTCTAACAGTTCCTCCAATTCCAGAGGAGCGTTAAGGGAGGCCGAGGCTTCCGAGGGGAGTTTGGCTAAGGGACATGAGTGAAGAAAGTCTCGGATGAGCTTCCGAGCTGCTTCCTCATCTCCTGGGAGTTCTGACGGCAAGGAGTACAGTTTTGAAAAGAAGTCAGAGAATATGTTGGCTATAGATTTAGGGTCGTAGAAGAGAGTGCCATCCCTATCCCTCAGGGCCTGTGGCATGGAATTGACGGTCCTCTCCTTGAGTTGGCGCGCCAGTAGCGTAGGGGCCTTTTTTGCCAAAACTCATAATATCGCTGTTTAGAATTGACGAGGAGCTTCTCCCGGCTTGCACCGCTGTCCTTCAGTCCCCTTTTTTTTCCCCACAATACGCCTCAGGGTAGGGATGGACGGATGTTGGAACATTCTTTGCTGGAGAGACCTCAGCTGATTCCGAAGGGACAATTTTTTGGCCTCTAGGTCCCTCCTCAGTCTGGAGCCCAGGGCTATGCATTCACCTCTAAAAACCGCCTTATGGGCCTCCCACAGCGTAGCCACCGACGCCACTGATCCCAAGTTGGTATCAAAGTAAGAGGTCAAGGAGGCTCTCAGTTTGTCCCTATGGGCTGGATTCTTAATTAATGCCTCGTTTAGTCTCCAGTGGCAGGATCTGGTGTGAGAGGACTGGAAATTAAGATCGACCATGACTGGGGCGTGATCGGACCAAGATATTGGTTCAATTTCAGACCCCGATAGTGACCGCAGGGCAGGGATGTTACCGAAGAAATAATCTATTCTGGAGTGGGTTTTATGCGGATGAGAGAAGAATGTATAGTCCCTGTCTTTCGGATGGTTGATGCGCCATAGGTCAAACCAGCCCTGGGTCCTAATCAGTTTCCTGAAGGCCTGAGATAACCCAGTTTGGCTAGGTCCCGGGGGTTTCCCTCCTATCGTGGAACGGTCCATGATTTCCGAGAAAACCATGTTGAAGTCCCCCCCCACGACCAGAGAGGATGAAGGGAGTCCAGAAAGCTTAAGGCATACCTTTTTTAGGAAACCTATCTGAGCAGTGTTGGGAGCGTACACATTGCACAACGTAACAGGTCGGTTGTAGAGAGTGGCCTGCAAGATGATAAAACGACCATCCGGATCAAGAAGCGACGAATGGACCCGCAGAGGGCACAATTTCGAGACCAATATGGCTACTCCTGCCTTTTTAGTCGGGCTGAAGGCATTAAAAGCTAGAGGGTACAAGTGTTTTGCAAAATTGAAGGATCCTTCGGCATTAAAGTGCGTCTCTTGGAGAAAGACTATATCCGCCCTTAGTGCTTTACATTCCCTCAGGGCCAGTCGTCGCTTAGTGATCGAGTTTAACCCCTTTACATTGAGAGTAATGAAGCGGACCATGGTGTGGGGTCTTTTTATAGTGTTGATCCTAACCCAGCTGGTTCAATTTGCAGCACCCAATATCAAAGCAACCTAGTGCAGAGAGTACTACCTTGGTTTGTAGGGAAGGGGGACGACACACAAGGATGGAAGGGAGACAAGGACAAACCCAAACAAATAAAAGCTCAGTAATTTACAGTTTCAAAAAACCACTATAGAACGGGAGTTATCCCAGACTTCAGGAAACTAGTTCCAGCGCCGGGGGCACCCTGGTGTCGGGGGTAGTGGAGGTGTGTGATATCTTCACCTAGAGAGACCCAAACAAGAGCCTAAAAGAGAGAAGGCTCCTATCTAGGGTTCCCCCCTCCACGAAACAATTTGACCAGTTGCCTGAACTCCCAGAAACTGGGAAGGCAGGAAGAGACAATCAAAACCTGAGTGATGTCCTAGGAGGATAGACCGAAATACAGTTGTATATAAGTTGAATGCCCGAAATAATGCTAACTCGACCCTAGGCCTCAACCACCAAAATGTCATGAGACCAGGAGAGGCATTAACACTACCTACTACTTAGCAAAATAAGTAAACGGCCTGGGCCCTGAGGCCAGGGGAAGTATTTCAGAGCTATGCTCCCTCAACCCGGGGCAGAGCGTCGGGGACCTGGGCCCGCTGGAGGTTGACAAGGAGAGCGTCCCTTACCGGGGGGGGGGGGGGGGGGACCCAAAATGCAGGCAGGGGGGGGGGAGGAGCAGGGATGGACAGTTCCCCAAACATCCATTTCGGCTGGGGGATCTTAAGGACGTCGCAGAAGGTCGGGAGGTCTGGGGTATGCCTTAAGCGTGGCTGAGCGGCCCTCCCTACGCGCCGTAAGGGCAAATGGAAAGTTCCACCGATAGGGAATGTGCTGGTCTTGAAGGATCGTGAGGAGGGGCCTCAAATGCCGGCGTTTTTGTAGGGTGATCCAGGAGAGGTCTTGGAAGACCTGAATCGTGGAGCCGTGAAAGTCCAGGGACCTCGCTCCCCTAACCTTTTCCATGAGGGCCTCCTTTAGAGAGTGGTCATGAAAACAACAAATGATGTCCCTGGGTAGCGGAGAGGAGCCCTTGGGGCGCAAGGCCCTGTGAGCTCTATCAAGCTTAAAGGTGGGGGGCGAGGCTGGGCCCATAACTGTAGAGAACAGAGAGTCCAGAACTTCCTGCAGATTTTCAGCGCCTTGGGGTTCTGGGAGGCCCCTGATCCTCACATTATTCCTGCGACCTCTATTGTCAAGGTCCTCCAGGTGGCGGGACATCTCCTTCACAGTAGACAGTTGCGCAGAGATGGCAGGATGGATTTGTGCAAGATATTGGCGCGTGTTGATCCCGGTCGGGCTCCAGGGTGTCCACCCTGGATGAGATCATTTTAAGATCATGGCGGGAGGGGTAGAGTTTTCTTCCCTACAGGCAGCTCTGCACGCCTCCCCGACCTCGAGACAATACTCTTCAGCTCATCCCTGGGTGGGAGTTGTGCGAAACAATTCAGCCCATGGAGGATTTTGAGAGAGTCCCGGGCTATTTTGGGGCAGGGGAGAACACTGGGGACCATTGCCAGGACTGCGGCCCACTGCCGGGGTCCATGTTATGGGAACGGGCCGGCGATCCCGGGCTGCTGAGTGTGCCGCTTTCCCCTCATCCCCCCATGATCCGGGCTCACAGGGGGCAGGAGTTCCCTGGCATGGACCTATTGTGCTGTGGGGAGTCAGGTGGGATGGCTGGGTTAAACCTGATGCCGCCATGCTGCGTAGGAGCAGGAGGCTGGCGGGTGGCCTGGGTGGCGGAGTTTTCCCGCCAACACGGGGGGAGCGCCGGGGGTACAGGGGTTACCTGGTGCCGCTTCTTCTCGCCTCCCCGAAGGTCCTGCGGTCCCGGAGATGTCAGCGCCGCAGTGAAGGCCCTTGTTCCCGGCCTGCGAGCGGAGTTAGACGAGCTCCCGCTCGGCGCGTCCGGAGCTGTGGAGTGCGCCCCTGGTTTTTCCGGGAGACCCCGTAGTGATGGCGCCGGGCCTGTAAAAGGCGCGGAGCGCGGCCGGGCCCTGGAGAGGAAGGCGTCCAGGGGAGTCGTGGGAGCCGGGCGAGTCGCTGACCTTCCAGAAGTCTTCACAGGTAAGTGGACTCTCCTTCTACCCATTTAGGGCGGCAGGCTGTGCGGGCAATAGCTAAGTTTGTGGTCTTCCTCCTCGGAGCTCTTCACCTATGCGGCCATCTTCCTTGGCATCCGGTCACGCCCCCTTTATTTTTATTTTTAACAGCGCTCACTGTGCAGTATCCGTAATAAGTTAGCTTAACTCTGTGGGTCGATACGATTATGGCGATACCCAATTTATATAGTTTTTTTTATGTTGAAGCACTTTAATAAAAAAAAAATTGTTTTTAGTGTGTAAAAGAATATTTATGCATCGCTATCTTCTGAGAGCCATAACTTTTTTATTTTTCCATATACAGAGCTGTGTAAGGACTTTTTTTTTACGGGATGAACTGACATTTTAATTGGTACAACGTTGGCGTTTATATGAGTTTTTGATCACTTTTATTCCAATTTATGTGCAGCGGGATGAACAAAAATTCTAAATTCTATGATTTTTTTTTTTTACGACGTTCACCGTATGGGTAAATTAACAGATTTATAGGGCAGGTCATTACGCACGCGGCGATACCAAGTATGGGGACTTTATTTCTTTTTGATCTTTTTGGGGGCGACTGGCGTTTTTATAGGGGAAAAGGGCGGTGTACGTGTTTTTTATTTTATTTTTCGGTTTTTTTGTTTTTACTTGTTTTTCACTTTTTTTTTACTTTTTCACATTTTTTTTTTTTTACTTGTCCCCATAGGGGATCAATAGGATTCAATGCACAGCTTGTTGCTGTGCACTGGTTTCTATGGTAACTGTCAGTCACGATGCCAGGCCAAAGCCCACAGGGCACGGCCGGGCATCGTGACGTCACAGACAACCCAGAAGGCATTCTCTGCCTTCCGTGCTGTCCGTCAGGACACAGCAGCCGCACGATCGTGCGCTGCTGTCACCGACAGAAACGCAGGAGGAGCGATCTCCTCCTGCGTCTCTCTTAGTTATTGCGACCCGATGGTCGTGATAATTAAGGGGTTAATCCCCACCCCCCCACCCCCGGAGTGATCTCGGGTCGGGGCTGAAGCTGCGGGATGTCAACTGTAATACACAGCTGAGATCCCGCGCCAATCGTGCGAACTCTGCTTTAGAGTTCGCGCGATCCTCAGGATGTATGCATACGTCTAAGGTCGTGAAGGGGTTAATGTCTGCATAAATTAAGCCACTGGATGTAACTCCCCCTACAAAAGGGTCTGTAAAGCAAATTACTGCATTCATATGGAATCTTGTAGTTTTATGGATTTTGGCGCTAATAAAGTTATTTCGCTTTTATCGTTAATAATACTTTTTTTTACGGATTTTCGCACTAAAGTCCATGTTTTTACGAATTTTGCTGTTACTAATGTTATCTTGTTTTTGCTGCTAAAAGTCCGGCTTTTTACGGATTTTAGTGCTAATAAATTTATCTCTAAAATCTGTAAAAAAAAACCCCACTTATATATAGCGACAAGAGCGAGAACTTAATTAGCGCCAAAATCCGTAAAAAAACATAATTTAGTGACAAAAGCGAGATAACGTTATTAGCGCCAAAATTCGTTTAAAAAAATGTATTTTAGCACCAAAATCCATAAAAAAATAGTTTTAGCGTCAGAAACGAGAACTTTATTAGCACCAAAATCTGAAAAGAAAATTATTTTAGTTCCAAAATCTGCAAAAACGGATTCTAGCGCCAAAATCCATAAAAAAACCTATTTTTAGCGACACAAGTGAGATAAATTTATTAGAGCCAAAATCCGTAAAAAACATCTTTAACGTCAGAAGCAAGATAACTTTTAGCACAAAATCGTTAGCGACAAAAGCATGATTACTTTATTATGAACAGTACGAATGAAGACATATCGGACACTTGTGTGCAGAATTGAAAAAAGCACCCACTAAAGGGGGGACTAATCTGCTGGGTGGGGTTTCATTGAAAAATCACGGCAAAAAATGCAGCGAATATGAACCAAAAAATGTTCGACGCTTTCCTGTAGTAAATTTTCTGCCCTGCTCTGCTGTTTTTTTTTTTTTTTTCAAATTCGAGAAATTTTATTGAACAGAATATGTCAATGAACATAAACTCACAGCAAGCAGTATGTCAAGATCACATCATAACGAAGCAAGAACTGCATCGGCAATAGAAAAAGAAAAGGATCTTAATCACTAAGACATCTAATGTGCATAACATGACATGTCACATTCCTGATAATTGCCAAGAGATATGCAGAAAATGAACATATACTACAAGCTAGTAGCAATAAACAACAACAACAAAAAAAATAATATATAATAAATAATAGAAAAACAAATAAATAATTAAAAAAAATAAAAAAGGGGCGCTGTAAGCACCCATATACCCAAAAGAAATAAAACAAAGAACCGAAAAAAAAAACTAAAAAAAAAAAAAAACGCCACACCAACATAACAGAGAGGACAAAACACCCATACAACAACAGGCAATCTCACAAGACAGATAGGGAAAAGGGACACACACACAAAAAACAAAAACGGAGGGGGGGGGGGATGGGGGAAAGGAAAACAAGAGAATAACGGGGAAGCCCAATGTAGAGGAGAGAGTAGCATCTAGACTGCCTACAGCCAATCCCAGACTAACAGGTGATTGAAAGATAAAGTGGTGAGTGTTTGAAAAGGGACCAGCTAGACCAGGTCCTAGTGAATTTATATGCTTGCTCTGGAGTTTGGGCTACCAATTCTTCCATTCTCTGAACCGCACTAATCTCTGCAAACCAATCCTCCAAAGTTGGGGGGACAGGAGACTTCCATTTCCGCGGAATTATAGTTTTGGCAGCCTGTAGTAGATGCTTCAGAAGGGATTTCTTAAATCTACTAACTGACATGGGGAACATAAAAAGTAACAAGGCCTCTGGTGAGTCAGGAACCAGAATGCCCGTTGCCGCCTCAATCACCTCTAGCACAGAAGTCCAAAAGCCTCTGAGTAGGGGACATCCCCACCAAACGTGGGACATGGTTCCCTCTCCTTTTCCACACCTCCAGCAAACAGCAGAGGTTGCCGGAAACATTTTATGCAAGACTGCGGGAACTCTGTACCAGCGTGACAAAATCTTATAACAGGTCTCCTGGTGCTTTGAGGCTAACATCGCTCGATGGGTGAGCTGGAAACAGCGCTCCCACTGAGCAGTAGAAAAAGAGAGACCCAATTCACTTTCCCACCGCTGACAAAAGGGGGGAAGAGACCTACAGCGATCAGAGAGCAACAACTTGTACATGAATGACAGAGAATGTCTCGAACTTGTCGCAGACACCACCGCATCCTCAAAAGCTGTAAGAGGCCTGGTCAGGTTAAAAGTAGACTTGATTCTAGAGAAGAAGTGAGACAGTTGCAAATATTGGAAGGAGGCTCTACCCGAGACCGCCATCCCCCCGAAGATATCACGCAATGATCTCAATTTCCCTCCTGAAGACACCTGACAAAGGCGTAATGGAGCCTGCTTTGAGCCACCCAGGAAATTATTTGGCGAGTGGCCGGGCGGGAAATCCGGGTTATCTGTAAGTGGGACGCAGGGGCCACTACGATCTACAAGATTATAGGAGTTCCTATGTGAATGCAGGACCGCCATCGTGTGTCTTACACAGAAGGAGGAAGAGGCACCATCTTGGAGAGCAGGAGTCCAGGGGAGAACCGCCACCACAGAGGAGCTAAGATCCTCAGCCAAAATGACCCATAATTTGTTATCCCTATCTGAAACCAGTGCCAAAAGGCGCGCGTAGGCCGAGGCCAAATAATACAGCCTACAATCTGGCAATCCTGTACCTCCTGCATTTTTGGGCTTAATGAGCGTTTCATAGGCAATACGCGACCGCCGGGTGGACCAGACGAATGAGGTGAAACATCGGCGAACCCTCTTCCAAAATGAGATAGGGATATGAATAGGAAGGGTTTGGAAGAGGTACAAAAATTTCGGAAGAATCGTCATTTTGAGCAAATTTATTCTTCCAAACCACGATAAGTCCTTCAGCTGCCAATTATCTAAGTCTTTTTGTATTCTACTTAGCAGGGGGAGGAAATTGTTGGGGAAAAGCTTCGAAAGATCCTCAGAGATGCGCACCCCCAAATATGAGATGCCCAATTTTGGCCATTCAAAAGAAAAATTGGATCGTAACGTGGCTAGATCTTGTGGGGCAATGCCGACGCTAAGAGCTTCAGATTTTGAAAAATTAATCTTAAAATTAGACCACGTTCCAAAACTTCTGATGACAGCCATAACGGCCGGGAGAGAAATATGCGGGTTTGTAACATAAAGTAGAAGATCGTCCACAAAGGCAGAACATTTATATTCACGTGTCCCCACCTCAATATCTTTAATATCAGGATTAGACCTTATGGCCGCCATCAGACTCTCCATTATCAAGATCTGCTGTTTTTTTTACAACATGTTGCAAAAGACCATTAAAAAAAATGAGCAGAAGAAAGCTCAGTGGAGACAACAGGACGTTCTTACTATAGAGTCTATGGGAGACAGCAGGACGTTCTTACTATAGAGTCTATGGGAGACAGCAGGACGTTCTTACTATAGAGTCTATGGGAGACAGCAGGACGTTCTTACTATAGAGTCTATGGAGACAGCAGGACATTCTTACTATAGAGTCTATGGGAGACAGCAGGACGTTCTTACTATAGAGTCTATGGGAGACAGCGGGAAGTTCTTACTATAGAGTCTATGGGAGACAGCAGGACGTTCTTACTATAGAGTCTATGGGAGACAGCAGGACGTTCTTACTATAGAGTCTATGGGAGACAGCAAGACGTTCTTACTATAGAGTCTATGGAGACAGCAGGAGGTTCTTACTATAGAGTCTATGGGAGACAGCGGGACGTTCTTACTATAGAGTCTATGGGAGACAGCGGGACGTTCTTACTATAGAGTCTATGGGAGACAGCGGGACGTTCTTACTATAGAGTCTATGGGAGACAGCGGGACATTCTTACTATAGAGTCTATGGGAGACAGCGGGACGTTCTTACTATAGAGTCTATGGGAGACAACGGGACGTTCTTACTATAGAGTCTATGGGAGACAGCGGGACGTTCTTACTATAGAGTCTATGGGAGACAGCAGGACGTTCTCACTATAGAGTCTATGGGAGACAACAGGACGTTCTTACTATAGAGTCTATGGGAGACAGCGGGACGTTCTTACTATAGAGTCTATGGGAGACAGCAGGACGTTCTTACTATAGAGTCTATGGGAGACAGCAGGACGTTCTAACTATAGAGTCTATGGGAGACAGCAGGACGTTCTCACTATAGAGTCTATGGGAGACAGCGGGACGTTTTTACTGTAGAGTCTATGGGAGACAGCGGGACGTTCTTACTGTAGAGTCTTTGGGAGACGGCCGGACGTTCTTACTGTAGAGTCTATGGGAGACGGCCGGACGTTCTTACTGTAGAGTCTATGGGAGACAGCGGGACGTTCTTACTGTAGAGTCTATGGGAGACAACAGGACATTCTTACCATAGAGTCTGTGGGAGACGGCCGGACGTTCTTACTATAGAGTCTGTGGGAGACGGCCGGACGTTCTTACCATAGAGTCTATGGGAGACGGCGGGACCTTCTGACCATAGAGTCTATGGGAGACGGCCGGACGTTCTTACTATAGAGTCTATGGGAGACGGCCGGACGTTCTTACTATAGAGTCTATGGGAGATAGCGGGACGTTCTTACTATAGAGTCTATGGGAGACAGCGGGACGTTCTTACTGTAGAGTCTATGGGAGACAGCAGGACGTTCTTACTATAGTGTCTATGGGAGACGGCCGGACGTTCTTACTGTAGAGTCTATAGGAGACAGCGGAACGTTCTTACTATAGAGTCTATGGGAGACAGCGGGACGTTCTTACTATAGAGTCTATGTGAGACAACGGGACGTTCTTACTATAGAGTCTATGGGAGCTGTTTTCAGACGTTTTTTCTGTGCAGTGCAGACAAAGCTTTAGGGGCCGTTCACACAGCGTTTTTTGGATCCGTGTTGGATCTGAAAATCGCATCCCTAAACACATCCAACATGCAGCTGCGTGTTTGGCTGTGTGTTGGATGCAGCAGGATCGCACCCTATAGTTGTAAATAGGGCTCCTGCTGCGTCTTTCGGACCAAGCGGTGATCACTCGTGTGAACGGCAATGTGTGTTTCTTATTAGAATCAATGTACATCACACTGTTATTTATTAGCTGAGTGTTTGGGTCCGTTTGGGGTCTGACAGACAGATCCAAAGACGCAGCTAAAAGTGTATGTTACACAAAGTAAAACATGGTTTGTGGATAAAAACCCTCCCCCTTCGTGCCGACATGTTCATGTTGCGCCCGAAAACTGTAAATCTGGCTGAAAAACCTGACCGTGGGGACAAGCTCTTTTCTGTGGAAGTGAATAGAGTTTAAAAAAATAATTAAAGAAAATTGTTGCAATAGATTTAGGGTCATACATCACAGTGCTCTCTCTGTTGCGAAGGGCAGAGGGCATAGATGTAGCGGTTTTATCTCTAAGTTGCCTGGCTAACATAATGTTGGCCTTGTTACCATACCAGTTTTTCCACTCTGCATGTAGCTATGTCTTTTAAATTGTGTTGAGTTGCCACAATGCATCGCAAAGTGGTCAAACGAGGTTGTATCGCCATCTTTCCTTCAAGGTTTTTTAGGAGGTTCCGAGTAAATGTCTTTTCCTCGTAATCCCTAAATATGGCCTCATGGGCTTACCAAAGTGTCGAGATGGAAGATATCGGACCTGTGTTCAGTTCAAAGGAGGAGGAGAGCAATATCCTTACATTTTCTTAATTAGTTTGGCCTCTTAATTAGTTTTTCATTTATTCTCCAATGACAGGAGCGTAATGAGGGGGCCTGGAAATAAAGCTCAATCATGACCGCGGCATGATCCAACCTTGTGATGGACTCAATAGTCGAATCCAACAACATATGGAGAGCCGGAGTATTGCCGAAAAAATAGTCAAATCTCATATGGGTCTTATGAGGGTGGAAGAAAAAAGTATAGTCTCTCTCTTTGAGATGGTTGGCCTTCCATAAAACAAACAGGCCATGATATCTGATAATCTTTCTAAAGGCCACAGAGAGTCTAGCCTGGTTTGCATCTAGACTTCTTCCCTTTAGAAAACCTCTGTCCATAGTTTCCTGAAAAATAATGTTAAATTCTTCCCCAAATAAAAATCATCTAGTTTTCTAGTTGTTAAACTAGATGATTAACCCTTTTTGTCCACATATTTGATTGTTTGTCATCTGACTGTCTGTCATCTAAGGGTTAGACTAGATGAATAATCCTTTTTGTCCACATATTTGAATTTGACTATTTGTCATCTAAGGGTTAAACTAGATTCTGTCCATATATCGGAATTTGACAATAATAGGGTCCTTATGGGATTTTTAAGTAGAAAAAAGAGGACTATCTCTTGGTTATTGTATCAGAGTGATATCTAGTATATATCTATTGTAGATTATCATTATTTATCAATAGGGCTATATAGGGATTGATAGTCTTTATTTAGGTTCCAGGTAGGGGCGCCCTTTTCGGGGCGATCACCCTACATGTTTATAGGATTAGGTTATTGAGAATTTTGTAGGGCTTTGATAGGGTGTGTATAGATTTTATTGGTATTAATAAAAGTTATTTTTAAGTAATATTTAACTGCTAAGTGATGTCTTTTGGAGTAGTTTGTTTTTCTTGATATAATTATGAATCACTAGCTCTTGCATCTAGGGCGGTCTAGCCCTGTCATTGTCCAGACAGTGTAGTTTTGCAATAAACCAATTACCAGCGCGCTGGCCTTTTAAATCTGAGAGAGCCGGCACGCGCGCGCCCTAAAGAACGGGGACGTGTGCATCGGTCGGCAGGGGGACACGAGGAAGCAGGAGCACGGCAGGGTAAGTAGATGTGCCCGGAGGAACGAGTGAGCCCGCGGCTTGAGAGGCGGACTGCAATGCCACTTGCTCCCGGCCCAGGATGGCACACGGAGACGCGAGTGAGTCCACAGCCTGGCGCGCAGGCTGCGGTGCCACTTGTGACCGTACCCCACCTTTGCCTCCCCTCCCTGGCCTGGAGAAATTTCTGGAGCAACTTACGGTCCATAATTTTTTCCTCCGGCTCCCACAAGGCTTCGTCTGGCCCGAACCCCTTCCAGTCGATATCGAAGACCCGCTTCCCCCTGATCGTCTTCATGGGCAAAATTTCCGTCACAGCGAAGACATCAGAGGTATTGGCCTCCGTAGAAGGGGGCGCCACCTTCCTGGAGAATCTGTTCAGGATGTATGGTTTGAGCAGAGAGACGTGGAAAGAGTTCGGGATGCGCATCGTGGGAGGTAGCTGGAACTTATAGGCCACAGGGTTAATCTTCAGGAAAAAAACAGAAAAAGAGCGAAAGATGCTCACCAGAGGATGCAGGCAAATGGAGGTTCGCAATAAATCCTTCTATGCACGGTGCTAATGGAAATAAACATCCGGCTTTAGATGTTCCAGCAATAGTCATATGTAAAGAAAAGGTTCAGGCACTCATGATCCAGATATGAGTTCAGTAGAAAAAACACACTTTATTGGAGCAAAGTTAAAATCACACTAAAATATACATTGCTGAGTTTACGCATTTCAAGCCAAGTATCATGGCTCTTAATCGTAACATGTTACAATTAAAGTTACTAGCTTGAAACGCGTAAACTCAACAATGTATTTTTTATTGTGATTTTAACTTTGCCCCAATAAAGTGCGTTTTTTCTACTGAACTTATATCTGGAGCACGAGTGCTGGAACCTTTTCTTTACACATAATCTTCTTCAGGATCACAAAAGGACCGAGGTAACGGGGACTCAGCTTGTAGCTGGGGATCTTCAGTCGAACATATTTAGAAGGCAGCCAGTCATTATCCCCGGGGGGCAAGTGACGGAGGAGGTCTCCTATACTTCTCTGCTTGGAGTTTCATCTGGGTGGAGGCCCATGCAAAGATTGCAGAGTGTCGCTCCAGATGGCCTCCAGGTCGTGGACCAAAGCATCCGCAGCAGGAATATCAGAAGCAGATGCCAGCGGTAGAGGAGGGCGTGGATGTTGACCATACACCACAAAAAACAGAGAGGCACCAGCCAAGTCAGAGTCCAGGTAATTGTAGGAAAATTCTGCCCAAGGTAACAAGCTGGCCCAGTCGTCCTGTCGAGCTGACACAAAATGGCGCAGTTAATTCAACAGGATCTGGTTGACCCTCTCTACCTGCCAGTCTGTGGATGGGAGGCCGAGGAAAAGTCCAGATTCACCTTCAACTGAGAATAGAGGATCTGCCAGAATCTAGACACAAACTGAACTCCACGATCTGAAACAATATGTCGGGGAAGATCATGCAACCGGAATATGTGTTGGAAAAAGAGACTTGCAAGGCGTGGAGCAGAAGGCAAACCAGACAGAGGGACGAAGTGCGACATCTTTGAAAAATGATCTGTGACGACCCAAATGACCGTATTACCGGTGAATAGCGGAAGATCCATAATTAAATCTATGGCAATATGGGACCATGGGCGATTCGGAATGGGCAACGGTTGAAGCAGACCCACAGGCTTGAGGTGGGACGTCTTGTTGCGGCACAAATAGGACACGACTCGACAAAGTCTTTGACGTCCTTGACAAGATCAGGCCACCAATAGTAGCGAGCTATAAGTTGAGCCGGCCACCAGCGAGCAGTGTCCCCACTTCAGAATTCTCCCCTGAAGTGCAGGGCGCACATAACTCTTGCCTGGAGGTACATGCCAGAGATCCACAGGAGCCACAGAAATCAAGCGTTCCAGAGGAATAATATGACAAGGAGGCGATTCCTCGCCAAGGATGTCGGAGGCACGGGACAGGGCGTCAGCCCTAATGTTCTTCTCAGCTGGTCGGAAATGGATCACAAAATTAAATCGGGAGAAGAAGAGGGACCATCGGGCTTATCGGGGGTTGAGGCACTTTGCTGTCTGAAGGCACGCAAGGTTCTTATGGTCTGAGTAGATAGTAACTGGATGACGAGCCCCCTCCAGCAGATGGCGCCATTCTTACAGGGCTAGCTTTATGGACAGCAGTTCACAGTCGCCAATTGTGTAGTTCTCGGCAGGAGAAAAAGTTTTAGAGAAGAACCTGCACCTGCTGGTCTTGTCCTTTGTGTCTTGCTGGGTAAGCACTGCTCCTGCTCCCACCGACAAAGCATCGACCTCCAGGAGAAAAAGTTTCTCGGTGTCCGGTAGACAGGATAGGAGCTACGGCAAATGCCTTCTTGAACCGAGAGAACGAGTCTTCAGCCGCCTGTGGCCACTGCTTCGGGTTGCCAGACTTCTTAGTAAGAGCCACAATGGGGGCTACCGTGGAGTGTGGAGAAGTGCGGAATAAACTGGCGGTAATAGTTGGCGAACCTTAAGAAGAGCTGTATGGCCCGAAGGCAGACAGGAAGTGGCCACTGCAAGACAGCGGACAACTTAGGAGGGTCTATTTGGAGCCCCTTGTCTGAAATAATGTACCCAAGAAAGGGCAGGCCAGTTTGATGGAAACGGCACTTCTCCAGCTTGGCATATAAACAGTTCTCACAAAGATTTCTAAGGACCTGGCGCATATGGAGACGGTGGGCTTTCAAGTCAGGCGAGAAGACCAAAATATCGTCCAGGTACACGATAATGCAGGAGTATAGGAGATCCTGGAAAATCTTTTTAACAAACTCCTGGAAGACCGCCCGAGCATTGCACAGGCCAAAGGGCATGACTAAATACTTGAAATGCACATCGCGGGTGTTAAACGCCATCTTCCACTCGTCGCTCTCCCAGATACAGATGAGATTGTAGACCCCTCGCAAGTCCAACTCGGATAAAATCCTGGCTCCGCGAAGCCGATCGAAGAGCTCCGTTATTAGCAGATGGCCTTGTGGATGAAGCCCTTCTTGAGGTTCTCCTGTACATAGGCTGACATGGCCCCGGTCTTGGGTACTGACAGCGGAAATACCCTGCCCCGGGGAGGACTCGTACCAGGCAACAGGTCAATAGAGCAGTCGTATGGGCGATGGGGAGGCAGTGTCTCCGCCTGCTTTTCAGAGAACACATCCGCAAAGTCCTGATATTCCGCGGGCAGACCTGAGAGAGGGTATAAGAGCGTCAGAGGAGAAGTGGGGTGCACCAGGTGAGGTGCTACAAGACAATGGGACTGGCAGTCTTGTCCCCAATGCTTTACTTTGCCCGTTTTCCAGTCCAGCACAGGGGCATGGCGCTGCAGCCACGGTAACCCCAACAGGATTGCCGAAGAGGAGTGGGGAAGCACATAGAACGCGATCTTCTCTCTGTGGAGCGTTCCGACGTGCAGAGACCTGCTCCATGCAAAATTGGATGGAATTGCTCAGGATCTCCCCGCTCACAGAGGAGATAGCTAGGTGCTTCACAAGCTTCGTCACCAGGGCAGCATCCATGAAATTCCCAGCTGACCCAGAATTCAGAAAAGCAGAGACTTGGGCTTGCGCTTCGGAACTTGCAGCTTCTAGGTCAGACGAGGAGAGGGACTGTTCAAACCTAGGGATGCCTCTCCCACGTGGCCTAGGTGCGTGCATTTCCTGGATGTGGACGTTGCGGACAGTCCCTACGGAAATGCTCTGGACTGGCGCAGTACAAACATAAATTCTCCACCCGACGTCGGGACTGCTCTTGTTCCGAGAGTTGGGCACAGTGGATCTTCATGGGTTCCTTGCCGGAGGGCTGTGAAAGTGGCAGAGGAGACTTCTAGAACACTGGAGCCAAACGAGGGAACCGACGAGGCCAAACTGAGTCACGTTCCTGACGGAGCTCCTCTTGTCTCTCGGCGAAGCACCCCAGAGAATGTCCTTTAGGTGGTGAAGCTGATTGCCAAACAGGTGGTAGAGAAGGCTGGAGAATGGAGAGTTCCCAGTCTTCAAGCCTCGAAACTGGAATCTGAAGGGTCTTTTAGAAGATTGGAAAATCCGAGAAGATTTAGAGTGTTGCCGAACGAACACCTGAGCGTGCCGTGAGTGCAAAGGGAAAGTTCCATCTATAGGGGATAAGACATTCTTTCAGGATAGTAAGAAGTCGTTTAAGCTGGCGGCATTTCTGTAAAGTGTGCCACGATAGGTCAGGGAAGAGCTGGATAGTGGAGCCCTGCAACTCGAAGTGGCAAAACCCTCTGGCTTTCTCCATTATCGCTTTTCTAGGGAGCAAGGAGGAGCTCTTAGGTCGAAGAGCTTTATGAGCTGCATCCAGTTTAAAAGACCGAGGTGAGGAGGTGAGGGGTTCCGCATAATTTGACTGAATAGTACAAAGTGGCATGTAGGTCTTCCTCACTTTGGGCCTCAGAAAGGCCTCTAACCCTGATATTGCTTCTATGGCCTCAGTTATCAAGGTCCTCAAGATGACGAGCCATATCGCTAATTAAGGACATCTGAGTGGAATAGCAGAATGGATCTGAACAATATATTTATTATATGTATTGTCATGGTCTTCCTCCAACATCTTAACTCGAGAACCTATCTGCTTAATATCTTGTCTGAGTCTGGAGATCTCTTCCTTGCAAGCTGCTTTAACATCAGATAGTGGAATTTTTAGATTGTCTTTACTTGGTAGTTGCTGCAAGATGTCTGCCCATCAAATGTGGGTTATGTGGAGCAGGGGAGAAGGCTGGGGACCCTTGCCAAGATGGAGCTCCACTGACAGAGTCCATGTTTGGGGAATGGGATGTGAAGTTCATGGTCTCGGAGCCCATGTGGGCTTTAGTTGGAGTAGGATGGTGCTACTGGAATACTGGAATAAAGCTGGGACCACCTGTGATGTTCTGGCTGCCATGTTAGTATATAACATAGTTTGTAAGGCCAAAAAAAAAACACATCTATCCAGTTCAGCCTATTGTTTTAAAGTGTTGATCCAGAGGAAGGCAAAAAACCCCATGAGGTAGAAGCCAATTGTCCTCATTTTAGGGAAAAAATTCCTTACCTAAAATCCCTGGATCAACGATTCTTCAGACTCCTAGACACTATCACTTGTTATATTATTACATATTAGAAATACATCCAGATGGGGCGACACTCCTCCCCCCGGTGTACGTTGAGTGTAGGGGCGCTCGCTGGGACGCCTCTCTAACTCACATTAAAGCAAGGATTTCTCTATACACATCACAATGGCGAGACATGGGATGAGTAGGCCATTAGGAGAAGGAGTAGATCGCCCACCATCCCCACAGCTAAAATTAGTGTCCTGGAATGTGGCGGGTTTAAATGTCCCAGAGAAGAGAAGGAAAATCCTGACTCATATGAAGCGTTTAAAAGCCGACGTGTTCTTCCTACAAGAAACTCAATCGCAGAAGGGAAAATAAATTCTTCCCAATAAGAGCCCCAGGTTAGATCCCCCGCCCTTGGCTAACTACATATCGAAATCCAGAGGGGTAGCAATTTACTTTAGAAAAGGACTGGTCCAATCTATTGATGAACAATATGCAGATCCGGAGGGCAGGTTTATATACATGAAGGTTAAAATTGCAGACTATAACTATACGTTACTCAATGTGTATGCCCCATGCGTAGGAAATAGGGAATTCTTTACTGATCTTGTAACTTTTCTTCACGCTCGCTCATTTTCTAATCTCATTTTAATGGGTGATTTCAATGCAGTGCCCAATCCTCAGCTAGACAGATCTCAGAGCCCACCCATGGGTCGGGGTGACAGCTCCCCTCTAGGCAATTTGATGACCAAACTTGTTGTTTTTGATTATTGGATAGCGATCAATCCAACATCGAGATCTTACACCTTCTATTCGCCTGTACACGGTTCATTCCCCCGCATAGATTTGGCGTTGCTGTCCTCTTCCCTCTATCATGCCATGCTGGAGGCAGACATATTACCCATTGCGATCTCGGATCACGCGCCCATAACAGTTTCGCTGGGAGGAACATCCTTCCTTCCCAGAACATACGGGTGGAGATTCCTGGGGTATTTGGGCCAATCAGATGATTTCAAAGAATTTCTGCGGGTGCATTGGATACCGTTCCTGAAAGATAACGAGGAACATGCACAAAATACACCTTTGCTGTGGTTAACAGCGAAGGCTGTCATGCGGGGCCATATAATAAGCTATGTGAGCATGAGACGTAAGGCTCAAAACAAAAATTCCTGGAGCTGCATTCAAACCTCCTCCATCTCCAAAACACATTCTCCTCAGACCACTCCACTGACAATAGACTACGGTTCCTAGAGGCGCAACAGCTATTTCATACATTCCTTCAGGGTGAAGCTAAAACCCACCTCAGGATACAGCAAAACAAATTCTACAGGTGGGGGAACAGAATGGGATCACTCTTGGCTAACACTACGAAAGCGTGGCAGGCAAGATCACCCATAGCGGCAATAAAATCCCCCATTTCAGGTAAAATCCTTACAAGTCCTCGAGACATAGAAACCAAATTTATAGGATTCTATGAATCCTTGTATAGCGCTGATCCGTATGATGCCCAGAAGGCGATATCTTTTCTAGAATCATTGAATATGCCGGATATCACTGAGGAACAGAGGGCGCAGCTGGAAGCCGAAATAACTGTAGAGGAGGTCCGCACGGTGGTTGCGGGGTTGGAGAACGGGAAATCTCCAGGACCAGACGGGTACTCATCCGAATTTTTCAAAATTATAGCTGAAGATATTGCCCCCCTACTAGCAAACTTATATAATGATATCTATCTGAGATCAGCAGTAGTGGATTCTTTTCACGACTCCCAAACCATACTACTTCCAAAACCTGGGAGGGACCTAACTCTGCTGGCCTCATATAGACCAATATCTCTGATTAATCAGGATTACAAAATCCTGGCGAAAATTCTGGCCATTAGATTACAAACCATCTTGCCCAAGATTATTCACCCCTCACAAAATGGGTTCATTGCCAACAGGCACTCCACGAAAAATATGCGAACAGCAATGGCAGCTATAATACGAGCCCTGAAGACGGACATCCTATGTCTAAGCTTCTTAGCCTAGATGCCGAAAAGGCATTTGACAAAATGTCCTGGCCTTTTCTAAATGCTATCTTAGCACACAGAGGCTTTGGGGACCTGTTCGCCAATTTCGTGGACCGCCTGCAATCACACTCGACCACTTCCTTACTCATTACAACAAACCTTCCCCCATAATAGACCTCTTCAGGGGTGCCAATCAGGGATGCCTATTATCACCATTATTTTTTAATCTATCCATCGACCCCCTGTTACATCATATCTCCCAATCCCCGCTTTATCGCGGTATTTCCTTCCCCCACCGGGAGATAAAGGTTACGGCATATGCTGACGATCTTCTCTTGATGATCGCTGACCCGAAACAGAAACTAGCTCCGATACGTGAGGATGTGATAGTTAAGGGCGCCCACTCAGGCTACACTATAAATGTCAATAAGTGTGAAGGTATGCTCTTGCGAGGCCCAGCGATTC
The DNA here is from genome assembly GCA_025379985.1 of Phyllomedusa bahiana. NCBI lineage: Eukaryota > Metazoa > Chordata > Amphibia > Anura > Hylidae > Phyllomedusa > Phyllomedusa bahiana. Next base: position 75,794 of record JAODAL010010962.1, on the reverse strand, counting down.
CCACATGGTCCACATCCCACACGATTCGCTGGTGCAAGAATGAAATTAAATATTTAGGGGTATGGCTCACCAGGAATCCAAATACTTTATACAAGAAGAACATGGAGGCATATTTGAGCAAGCTCTCAGATACCATGAAAAAATGGTCGAAACTTCCATTATCTTTTTCCGGGAGGTGTAATCTCATTAAAATGGTAGAGTTCCCCCCGTCTACTTTACATCTTTCACATGCTTCCCATATACCTTCGCCCTGGTGAGGAAAAACTCATAAATGCACAATACAGGGCATTTATATGGGACAACAAAAGAGCGCGTATCCCTCTGTTTCTCCTGCATCAGCGCAAACACAACGGAGGTATGGGATTTCCCAATATACGCCTATATAATCTTGCCGCCTTGGGTCGGATCTTAGCTGATTGGGCACAGTCCACAAGTGTTTTTACAGACAGTGTTCTAGATCAGTGGAATCTTCCCCATATATCTCTTCTTAATTTTGTACACTTGCCTTTTGGCAAGGTTCCGCCAGACGTAAAAATGAACATTACATTGATGCCTATTTGGCGGGCATGGCGGAAAATCAGGCAAAACAAACAATTAAACCCAGATTACTCTCCACACATAACTTTAATGTTAAATCCAGATTTTCAAGGGGGTAAGCCACATACTAATTTCAGAATTTGGCATACATTGGGACTACAACAGCTGAAACATTTTGTACATCCAGACACTAAAGTACCATACTCCCTTCCGGAACTACAGCAAAAATACTCACTACCTTCAGTTCCCTTCTTTAATTACCTACAGACAGTGAGTTACATCACTAAAGTGACACAACACATTGGTACTGCAGATTGGAACACGGCTTTCGATCGGACACATCTGTACCCGCACTCGAGAAAGGCACACCTATCGACTAGATACCAATACCTCCTCGAGGATGTTGACTATGACCGGTCGGAGCTTAGCCTGAAAAAGTGGCAGAAAAGAGATGCCTCTCTGATGCCCCTGGTCATATTAACAGCGTTACAAGACGCGACTAAATACTTACCAGCTGCTAGATACCAGGAAATGTTTATTAAAATAACGCACAACGCCTACCTTACCCCTGTAAGGGGACATCGCATGGGGATATTCCCCACAAACCAGTGTTTCAAGTGCAAGACAGATGCAGCCGACCTGTACCACTGTTTATGGGAATGCCCAGAACTCAAAGATTTCTGGGAACAGGTGATCACTTATGCAAGAAACATTTTAGATCTCGCCTTTACACCAAATTCTTCATGGGCAATATTTGGGTACATAGATAGGGAAACGCAAAAGATGTCCAAATACGACAAAAGATTATTGCATGTAGTAGCAGCGGCCGCCCGTAAGGCGATTCTGCAAGTCTGGCTGCGGTCAGAAGGTCCGACGTTTACTTTGTTTTGGGAAAAATTTAACTACCTGATGCACATGGATTGGGTGGAGGCTACTCTACACAAGGAGGTTAGGGTAAAGAACTTTTTTTTCCCTGTGGAGCAAATTCATAAACACACTGCCGGAGGAAACTAGACAGAGAGTGAGGACATGTTTGGCCACGACCTCGTGGTACATGGGAAGACAATTGGGGGGAGAACAGCTAATGTTGGAATCAAGTCATAGCTGATTCGAGGGCTGACCAGTAGCGCTCAGAGATACCCTACCCTAGATCTATCAGTATTACAGGAACCGGGGCTTCTTCTCCTCTGCACTAAAGCGGGAAGGCCGCTCCTGCTTACATTTATTGAAGGGGGGAGGAGGTCGCTCTTAAATGAGTATTTAATCATCGGGAAAGAGATGTCATACCATTTGTTAAAACTGACTTAAGCTAAATATGTGTATGACTATATATTCTTTGGCAAGGTACTCGTATTAACATACACATACAATGCTAGTTATATGTTTTGTTTAGAGGGAGGGGGTCCTGGGGGGGGAGAGTAAGAAGAAAAAAGAAAAATGTCTTCAAAAAATGATCGAATGTTAAACTGTATATTTGAGACTACTGTGCTAAGTATGTTACCATATTCTACCTGTAATGTCTGTATGGAATTGGAAGATGTTTAATAAACACAAGTTAAAAAACAAACAAAAAACATCCAGAGCTTTTTTGAACTCTGTTACTGAATTTACCATGACAAGTTCACTTGGCAGAGAGTTCCACAGTTTCACTGCTCTTACAGTAAATAATCCCTTTCTATGACTATGTAGAAACCTTCTTTACTCCTGGTGTAGAGGACGCCCCTTGTTCTGGATACAGTTCTGGGTATAAAAAGATCTTGGAAGAGATCTCTATTTTGACCTTTAATATATTTATACATAGTGTGACAGAGCGACAGCTGGTAGTCGCATGATCCTGCCACTAGAGGGTCTATGGCTGGAGACCCTCTGCAGATGCACCACCGAGGAACTGGGCTCGGTGGGGAAAAGCCACCTATTTTGTGTCAGTGTTATATTACTGACACTTACGGTAACGGCTAGAATAGCTGCAAGGCAGCTAGGTATGGGGTGGCTTTTCGGGACAGCTATAGTGTCGGGTGGGTGGCTGTCCCTGCATTCCAGGTCCCTGGGTTCCAGCCCAGATATTGGACATCTCTGGAGGCCTATAAAAGCCTAGTACTCCAGGTGATCGGTGGGAGTGGCCTGCTACCTGGAAATTGGAGCAGCAGAGCTGAAGAGAGGCTCTGGGCCCCCGGACTTGTGAGTACGTGTTTTGGTGGTGCTGGATATTAGATCCAGACTATGGTAGAGAGGGTATCTCTAAATGTATAATTAGTGGCCAGACGGCCTAGATGTTTATTTGTGTTTTGGTTTCTGTACATTCCCCTGTGCCTAAATAAAACTGGTTAAGGCCAGTTAAACGGAAGCCTGGTGTCGGGGTGCCAATACTGTCCTACCCCGGATGGCGATCCGAAAGCGAGAAACCCCCGGGACGGGCCAAGATGGCGTCCCAGAGCTGAGCGGCAGCTTACAATATTTATTATGTCCCCCTGAAGCCGTTTTTTCTCTATTCTCTGGCGCAAGCCAAATGTGGTTCCCATCTTCAAAAAAGGCTCCAAATCTTGCCCAGGTAATTATAGACCAGTAATCTTAACATCTGTTGTGGGACAAATGTTTGAGGGGCTCATAAGGGACTATATACAGGAATTATGTGGACAAAATAAAATATTATTAGTGATTTGCCTGCATGGATTTACTTAAAGAAGAAGTGTAAGGAGCCAATATGATTGTTTTTATGAAGAGGTGAGTAGAAGTCTGGTTAGTGGGGCGGCCTGTGGATATAGTGTCTCAGCCCCGTGTATCCATCCAATGTCAAGGGGCAGCTGGTGGATACTGTGTTTTTAGACTTTGCAAAAAGGCGTTTGACACTGTCGCCGCATTAAGCGTTTGTTGGGTAAAATTAAGAATCATTGGGTTAGAGATTAAACAGTGTGTTAATTGGATTAAAACTGCTGCTGGATCGTACTCAGAGAGTGGTGGTAAATGACTCTATCTGGGTGGTCCCCGGTATGAGTGGTGGCCCCAAGGCTCAGTTATTTGGGTCCTCTATCTATTTTATGCATTTATTAACATTATGTGAAAGGGATCAATAGCACGGTTTCTATTTTTGCAGATGAACCCAAGGCTATGCAGGGTAGTGCAATCAATGCGAAGATGCTCACCAAATTACAAGCAGACTGGAACACTGAGAGTTTGGGCATCCACTTGGCCAATGAGGTTCGATGTGGTTAAATGTAGTTATGCATCTGGGTACGATAATATGCAGGCATCATATGTCATGGGGTAATAATTGCAGGCATGTATGTCCTGGGAGTACAATCTGCAGCTCATATGTCCATTGGAGAGAAAAACTCGGAGAATCGCTTGTTGAGAAAGATCTGGGAGTTTTGTAGATCATAGACTGCAGAACAGCATGCAATGATAGTAATCAGCTCGTGCCTCTAGGCTAAGTCAGATTATTGAGTTGTATTAACGAGGCTGGACTGTGGGGACAAGGATGTAATTTCTACTGTGTATAAAGCATTGGGCAACCTCACTTGGAATACTTGGAATATGCTGTTCAGTTCTGGGCTAAAGTTTATAGAAAAGATGTAATGGAGCTAGAGAGAGTGCAAAGGACCGAGCAAACAAACTTATAAGGGGGAATGGAGCTTCTTAAGAGAGTGCAAAGATGAGCACCAAACTTATAAGGGAATTGAGCTTCTTAGTTCTGAGGCGAGCGTTAGTAGATTGAACTTATTTAGTATTGAGAAAAGACCGGCTTCGGGGGGGGACATGATAAATTTATATAATGATATAAATGGTTCCGTACAAAAAGTAGGGAAAAATTATTTCAAGTAAAGCCCTCAAAAAGACAAGGGGACATTCCCTTCTGCTAGAGAGGAAAAAGGATTCAATACCCCAGAGAAAAAAGCGTTCTTCCACTGTAAAGCTGTTAAAATCTGTGGAATAGCTGCCTGAGCGATCTTGGTCACAGCAGGAACTTGCCTGAGGTTTTAAGAAAGGCTTACATATACTACACTGAAAATAAAGAATATTAATGCCATGTACTATGTTATAATTCTGATCCTGGCTGGTGGTGGCTCTGGGGTTCAGAGATGGGGTCTCCACTGGAGCAGATTGTTTTTGCCTTTGGGTTTTAAGGGCAATTAACCAGATGGGAGGCTGTGCTTAAATTCCTTGTCTCCCCTCCCTTCAACCACATTTTACCACCCATTGGTTGAACTTGATGGGACACATGTCATTTTTCAAAAACCATACTACATGTATCTATACTAAAATATCCCTAATCTTGCTATCTTTCTGGGTATGTATTCAACCAAGTCCTTTTTTATTTTTGTTCGGCCTGCTTTGAACCTGTTCAAGTCTACACATGTCTTTCCTGTGCTTGGTGCCCAAAACTACACACAAAAAATGCTTTGGGAAAAATCTTGATATAAAACATCCAATTGCCTCGATTCAGGTCTAGAAAACTAACCTGCCTCGTAGAAGACGTGATGAGATCATTTTAAAAAGACCAATCTTCACAACCCATGCTGGAAGGCGATTATTTATTTTCAGTGAGTTAGTGAAGGATAGCATCTCTGAGAAAACCTTCAACATTTTACCTACAACAGAGGTGACATTTTTCGCCTGTATTAGTTTTTGGTCACTTTTTTGACCCCGTTTTTGAATACTGGGGCTCCACATTTGTCTCTGCGGTCACATTCGCACCTGCTGGAATTCACCGGAGATGGGGGTTGCGGAGGTGAGATCAAGGAAGCAGGCAGTAATGGCGCCGGTCGGACAGGAGCTGCAATGCGTGGAATGCTGCAGAGGAGAAATGTGTCAGGGTCATCGGACGGAGGAAGAGTTGTTACCTTCCTGGGGTCTTTTCCAAATGGGAAGGTCTCCTTTTGCCCATTTTAGAAGTTGAGGTGTAGCTGAAGGGATAGCTGATTTAAATGGCTTTACTCTCTACAGTGGCCCTTCTCCAGTCGACTTTTCGGTATACCCCCTATAAATAGTATTAAATAATCCCTGCCTGTTTGCAATTGAATTCTTTGTTTGTTAGTAGGATTACAAGACTGACAGCAGTCTTACTTCTGACTCAAGGTGCCCGACTTAGGCTTGGGTGCCAGCTGAAAACTGCAGATGTTTAGCCTGATTCACAAGTGGCTTTTACCTGTCAGTCTTTAAGCCGCTCTACAATCCAGTTGGGCCCAACTACAGTGTTGAAATAATTATTTCATTATTGTTGATTGTGTAAGTTCCCACTGACAAAAGAAGCATGAACAGTCTATAATTTTACGGTAGGTTACTAATTTGTACATTGAGAGATAGAACATAAAAAAAAAAAATCCAGGAAATCACATAATATAAATTTATTTGCATTTTGCAGTGAGAAATAAGTAGTTTATCCCTCTGGCAAACAAGATAATAGATGGTGGCAAAACCCTGGTTGGCAAGCACAGCAGTGAGATATTTTTTGTAGTTGATGATGAGGCTTGCGCACATGTCAGGAGGAAGGGAATTTTGGTCACTCGTCTTTGCAGATCATATCTAAATCATTAAGATTTTGAGGCCTGGTCACTTGGCCACTTGGAGCTTCAATCCCTTCATAAGTTTTCTGTGGGATTAAGGTCTGGAGACTGGCTTGGTCACTCCATGGCCTTAATAAGCTTATTTTTGAGCCGCTCCTTTGTTGCCTTGGCTGTATGTTTTGGGTCATTGTCTCACTGGAAGACCCAGCCACGATCCATTTTTAATGCCCTGGTGGAGAGAAGAGTTGTCCACTCAGGATTTAACGGTAGATGGTCTCCATCCATTCTCCCATTCATGCGGTGAAGTTGTCCTGTGACCTTAGCAGAGAAACAACCAATACATAATGTTTCCCCCTCCATGCTTGACAGTGGGGATGGTGTTCTTTGGGTCATAGGCAGCATTTCTCTTCCTCCAAAAACGGCAAGTTGAGTTGATGACAAAGAGCTAATTTTTTTTGTCTCATCTGACCACAGCACCTACTACAGTCAATCACAGATTCATCTATGGTCTTCTTGGCAACTTCAGGCGGGCCTGCACATGTTGCTTCTTGAGAGGGGAGACCTTGCTGGCACTGCACAGGATTTTAAACCATTAAGGCGTGTGTGTTATCAATGGTTTTCTTGGGGACTATGGTCCCAGCTGCCCTGAGATCATTAATAAGTTTCCCCCGTGTAGTTTTAGGCTCTCACCTTCCTCATGATCAAGGATATACCATGAGGTGAGATTTTGTATGGTGCCCCAGATCAATGGCGATTGACAGTCATTTTATATTTCTTCCATTTTCTTACTATTGCACCAACAGTCGTCTCCTTCTCACCCAGTGTCTTACTTATGGTTTTGTAGCCCATTCCAGCTTTGTGCAGGTCTATGATCTTGTCCCAGACATCCTTAGAGAGCTCTGTTGGTTTGCCATGTTGTGAGGTTAGGAGATTGAACTGATTAATTCAGTATGTGGACAGGGTTTTTTTATAAAGGTAGCTATTTTAAGACAGCTGTCTTTTAGCACTGTTTTCATGTATTGATTAGGAGCATCTAACTGGTCAATAGCCAGAACTCTTAATGGTTGGTAGGGGATCAAATACGCAGTAAAATACAAATAAATGTATATCATTTATACAATGTGATTTTCTGGATTTTATTTTGGATATTCTATTTATAAATGTTAAAATTAATCTACCCTTAAAATTATGGACTGTTCACATCTTTGTCACTGGGCGAAGTTACAAAATCAGCAAGTGATCAAATACTTATTTCCTTCACTGTATAGGAAGGCTGGTCATGCCAGCTGCATACAGAGAGGTGGATTCCTTTGAAAAGTTTTTGAGTCTTGGACATAACACCTTTACTTCTTGTGGTTTCCTTACTTAAAACATGAGCCCTTTTTTATCCTAAAAAACAGGGTTAGTTGGCCAACACATAAAAAGCAAATACAAACAAGAAAGATCTAGCTTAGTTCCTGTTATTAGTGTTGAGCGATTATTATCGACAAAGTTGAAATCGGCACAGTTTTTATGGTGATCGGATTTTTTAGATCATGCGTAATTTAGGTTACAAATATGTGCATTGCATCTATTAAGGATCGCGCCCATTTTCGGCGCTTCCTGTAATTTTGGCGGACAGCAAATCAGCTTACAGAATAGAGCAGGGTGAGATGTGGTTGTGCGACGTCATGATGGGATTGTGTATGGTTGCGATTGGCTGGAAAAATCACATGACTCGTTTTAATAGAAAAGCGTTTCCTGTTCAGCCTCAGTCTCTCAGCGTCCTTCAGAGCCAGAAGACGTGCGCATCTGCTTGTTGTCAAACAGCTCAGCTAAATTAATTATAGTTCATCAAAGAGAAAAATATACTATAAGCTGTTGAGCCTGTACACAAATTAGTTAGATTAGAGATTGGAGAGATTTTATATAGTTAGGTAGAGAATTTTAAAGAGCATCTCCGCTGTAAAGTCACGGAGGGGGAGCGGGGGGTAGCCTAGTGGGGCGGGGCGAAAACAAAGACATGATCTATAAAGAATAATGGATAAGTTCAACCCTGACTTTCCTTGTAGACATTGCAATAGCTTTATTACTAACAGTTCTTCTATTGACTATTTCCTGGATATTGGCAGCTCTGAACTTATAGGATTACATCATCTTGTCTTGTAACTGCCAGGGTCTCTTGGTTTGGTGCAAAACTCCACTTTTATTATCAGTATACATTTCAGATAGGTGTTTCATTTTGCCCATTCCACTTTGTTGATATATCCACCTTGTACTTAAATTAGAATCCAGAAGTCAGCACAGGCTTGATAGGTGCCAAAAAAATACTTGTCATTCGAATAAATTTAAGATAATGTTTTTTGACTGTGCGCACTACTGCTTTGTTCATTGCGGCACCTTGCACTTAAATGTGTATACTGCAATTTTGTGTCACACAGGTGAATTGATTAGGTGCAAAAAATTACCTTTTATTTATCCGAATACATTACCTGATACGTGTTTTTGCACTTTTATGCCAGTCCTGAGTTGTTGATAGAGCCACCTTGCAGTTAAATTTGAATCCAGCATTGTGTAGTTACACAGCGTGAATTGTAGGATGCAAAAAAATACCTTTTATTATCCGCTATACTTTACAGATACGTTGGTTTTTCTGACTTTGGCGGCATACAGCTTTGACATTTGAGGGCCACCTTGCAATTAAATGTGAATACTGCAATTTTTTAGTCACACAGATGTGAATTGATAGGTGCCAAAAAATACCTTTTTATTATCCGAATACTGCATTTCAGATACGTGTTTTTCCACTTTGCGCAGGGCCAGCTTTGTTGATAGATCTACTTTGCAGTTAAAATTTGAATACGCAAATTTTTGTAGTCCTCCCATCAGCGTTGAATGATAGGTGCCACAAATACCGTTTATTTTCCATATACATTTCTGACAGGTGTTTTATGCAAGATCTTTAACATAGCTGAGCAATCCCTGTTTTGAGACAACCATTTAATACAATTAAAAAAAGAGAAACAAAAGACATGGTGGGATCTCAATTCATATTTTAAAAATGTGTTTTCTAGAATTAAACTACTAAAAAAACTTGCCTGTTACAAAAATAGCTAGGTTAAAAAAATTCCTCTGAATTGTACAAGGAGGTACAGGAAAACTGACAGATTGTAGGATATTCAGAGGACATGGAGTTTGGAGCACGGGGGGAAACCCCAAAAAAATGAGAACAGAGTACAGAGACAATTTCATCCAGCTCGTTGAGTAAAATGAGAAAAAGTATCGCCAAGAAAAAGGGCAACCTGGGTGGAACCGGAGCGTTAAAACACAGTATTTCACAAGTGAAGCCTCAATTGGTCAGCATCATACGGAGGGGCATGCGCTACCCAGGAAGGGACAGTATATGTCCAGTGAACTAAAATGGTGGTTGAAAAGACTCTTTTCGGCATTTTTATAATGTGGGGGTATTGCTGTTTGGGGTCATGCTGTGGGCCCAGACAGGTATAATGTCAAATGTCCAGTGAAAACTATAAATTGGTGGTTCAAAAGGACTCCTTTTTTCGGCACTTTGGAATCTGGGGGTTCATGCAGGTGGGCTCTGCTGTGGCCCAGGACTGGTATAGTCAATGTCAGTGAAACTAAATGGTGTTCAAAGACTCCTTTTTCCGGCACTTTTGTAATCTGGGGGTATTGCAGGTTTGGCGGCTCATGCTGCGATACCGGGACAGGATATCAATGTCAGTTCAAGTAAGATGATGGTTCAAATCATACTGCCTCTCTGGCAATTTTAATTTGTGGGTGTTGCAGGTTTAAGGTCAATGCTGTGGTACAAGATCAGGATAGTGAATGTTGTGTGTTTTTTTTTTTCTGTGATTTTTTTACTAAGGTCGGTGTGTTGCCTAAGATGTAGCACGTATCCATTGACTGTTCGTGGATGTTAATTCCGCTTCATCCAGCCCTGTTCAGGGTTATTAAGAAATGAAGGTGCTGTTGCTCTCCATAGACTTTAAATGGTCATCGCTCATAATCGACTGTCACTATCGGATCTAATCTGGTCGATGATGGTGACTATCGGACCATCGACCGATGTCGATGGCCAACGCAATCGCTCAACACTACCTGTTATTCCTCCTCCGCACTGAAAGGGAACTTCTCTCCCAGAAGGGAAATGTAGCAAGACAAAAAAGCTCACTCACCCAGGGATTAGCGATCCCATACTACAGAAAGCCCTCCTGTTCAGTCAGTAGAGCTTTAGGATTATTCATCTACCTTTGCTTCCAATTGTCAGAGGAAGTAGATCATCTTTGCATATGGTACTGGAAAATGCAAAAACACCTGGCTATGGGTGTATACCGCAGTGCTGGAGACCATCCAGTCTGTGTCCTTTATTTATGATATGGAATAAACCGGGTGTTTCGATATAAAATAATATCAGGTGCATGATGGGATTGTTACAGATCAGGATGTATGTATCAGCATTTTCTTATCGTTGTTCAATTTGGTTATTAATGGCATGTGACTCCCCCGTACTCCCTTCCTGGCTTAGTCCTGGGGTTTCAGTAAAAAAAAAAGTTTACTTTTCTTAAATGCCACTTAGACTTAGAGACCCTATTAACCCTTCACTTAACACACATATATTACGGCTGCTTAGCACTGGTCTCCTCTTTGTTGTATCCATCCTGGTTTTTGATTCCAGATCTAAAAAAAAAATCATGTTGTCTCTCCAACCTAAAGAATCATTTTGCACAGTGCTTTTATTTTAAAAAAACTATTTCATGCATTTTTGTGAACAAAAAATGAGTGGTTCCTGGCAGGAAGGAGGAAAGACTACAACTAGATATAGCTCAAAACAACTGTGTGGTGCAGATTTAAAAAATAAATCATTTGTGAAACACACATCTGGATTAGTGATGGTCATAAACTTGTCGGACCTTTGTGATTTGCAAACAAAGAAATACAAATGTGATCTCCATTTTATATCTTAACAGGAAGATCCCAGTAAGAAGTCTGAAGAACCACAGAGAATGTACAACACGGAAGAAACCTTCCTGTGGTAGGATGTGGGAGATGCTTTATACAGTAAATCAGACCTTGTTAGTTATGAGATGAATTCACACAGAGAGAATCTGGTTCAAAAGGAGACAACTTACACAGGAGAGAAGCCATATTCATGTTCATAATGTGCAATAATTGTTTATATTTTATTCCCTGCACATAAATCTGAATCTTGTTCCAAAATGAGGGAACTCTAGAGGGGATAAGGCCATATTCATGTCAGAATTGCAAAATGTTTATTAAAGTGCAGTCTCATCTGATTGAAATGTGAGAGAAAACATCACACAGGAGGAAAAACCTTACTTCTGTTAGAATGTGGGAAATGTTAATACACAAAAATCACAACCTTATTCAACATTAAGAGAACTCACACTGGGGAAAAGCCATATTCTGTTCAAAATGTGCAAATGTTTTTACACAACAATCACACCTATGTTCAACATGGAGAGAATTCACACAGGAGAGAAAAACCATTCTTTGTTCAGAATGTGGGAATATTTACTCGTAAATTGTACTTGTTCGACATAAGAGATCTCAAAACAGGAGAAAAACTCATATTCCATGTTCAGGAATGTGGGAAATGTTTTCGACCAGAAATTGCACTTGTTCACATAAGAGAATTCACACAGGAGAAAACCCACATTCATGTTCAAAATGTGCAAAATGTTTTACACGTAAATCTGAACTTGTTCAACATGAGAGAACTCACACAGGAGAAAAACCATACTCATGTTCAGAATGTGCAAAATGTTTTACACGTAAATCTGAACTTGTTCGACACCAGAGATCTCACACAGGAAAAAAAACATATTCATGTTCAGAATGTGCAAAATGTTTTATAAATAAATCTGATCTTGTTCAACATGAGAGAACTCACACAGGAGAAAAACCATATTCATGTTCAGAATGTACAAAATGTTTTACACGGAAAGATGACCTTGTTAAACACGAGAGAACTCACACAGGAGAAAAACCACATTCATGTTCAGAATGTACAAAATGTTTTATACATAAATCTGCACTTGTTCAACATGAGAGAACTCACATAGGAGAAAAACCATATTCCCATGTTCAGAATGTGGCAAAATGTTTTTATACATAAAATCTGCACTTGTTCGACATAAGAGATCTTCACACATGCTTGCAAATGTTTTCACACGAAGTTCATTGGGTTAAAACATGGAGAGATATCACACAGGGAGAAAACCATACTCATGTTCAGAATGTACGAATTTTTTTTACACATAAATCTGAACTTGTTTGACATAAGAGATCTCACACAGGAGAAAAAATATCTTCATGTTCAGAATGTGGGAAATGTTGTTTTACATGTAAATCTGCACTTGTTCAATATGAGAAAACTTACAGAAGAGAAAAACCATTTTCATGTTCAGAATGTGGGAAATGTTTTACACTGCAGTCAAACCTGGTGCGAGAAGAGAGAATTCACACAGGAAAAGAACAGTTTTGATTGTCTTTTATGTATCATGTTTGATGTTTTATGTTGAACAGTGAATGACTGCAGGAGCAAATACAAGATATTTTAAATCAATGTTGGCCACTAATGGACCTTCCTTCCCTGCCACTACAGTTACCAATATTTATGTGCTGCCTGTGTCTACAATCCTCTTCTGTTTATGTCACAGCATCTCCACCGAGTTCAGGAATTTGACTTGATTATTCCAAGACTTAAATCTTATTTTTCAGCCGTTCTATAGTTGATTGATTTTGGGGTTTTTAAGTCATTGCTTTGCTGTAGAAAACTATAAGACCCTCTGGCCACAAGCTTGATGTTCAAAGCAGACCTTTTACCATGGCCATGACCATGATCCTAGACTCACCCAATCATCCACCAAGAGATGGCTGTGTAAATACATGGAAGTTTTTTGGTAAATTCAAAGTCTGGTTCTAAAGCTCATAAAGTTGATAACAGAGTATGAGGGAAAGAGTTTTTTTGTCTTTCAACTTTGCCTTGTAGCTACTCCTAATTTTGGGTTACAAATACTGATACAAATAACATTGGGCAAATTCTGCAGTTGTAAGGAGACCTTAAATTCCATCTCCTTAATATTCTGTTCAATTGAGGATTAAACATTGATCCACATACTGTAACAAAGGATGAAACATGATGTGGGGACTTCTTATGTTTCTCGATCACTGGAGACTTGGAGAGGTAGGTACTGCAGAATCCTTCATTTACTCATTGTGAAGGGAGGGGGTGTGATTGTAAGTAAAAACCGAAAATGAAATAGCTGTTTTACTTTTACACATGAAAACGTTATCATTGTCACCATCTGTAGAACAGGCTTTTTTGACCTCCCATTCCTGTCCTGACACAGCCCCTCATTGATCTCTCCTCATCCTGCTGTGACTATTACATGTTATGTTGTGATGTTAGAAGAGTTTGTGAATAAACTTTCTGATTTCTTCCTCCGTGTCAATCTTTCTTCGTTTACATCGGGTTTCTATTGGAAATGATATTTTTGTCATTTTTATCTAACAGGAGTTGGAATCAGTTCACATGGGACCGCCTCTGTTGTATTGTGCAACACCCCGTAAGGGGTAATCTGTCTGGAATGGGTCCACAGCCTGGGAGAGGCGTAGCTTGTGAGCTCAGAAGTGACAGCTCTGCAGCCTCTCCCAACAGAGGGTGTGTCTCGGAGGGACTAGGTCTGGCGGCCCAGGACTATTTTAACTCACATTTCTTCTGGCCTTGTGTGCCTGCAAAACCTGGACCGCTAGACGTGTGGACAGAGCCATGAGACTGGGCTCCTATGGTCTCCTGATGGTCAATGTGGCTGTTGTTAAAAACGGTTTAAATTTTTTTTTTTTATCTCCTTATTTTTTAGGTTGACTACTTTTTAAGAAAGACAAATAGCCGGCTCGAAGGGCCTCCATATAATAAAAATCTTATGCTCTCCTCCTTATAGTCTCCTATTACAGCGCCGTCACTCAAGGCTTCTGTTTTCATTCTGCTTCTCCCAAACAGTGACGTCACGACTGCCAGCTCCGATTGGCTGCATCGTTCACATGCCTCTACTTACACGGTGGGTGGCAGGAGTATTCCTTATGTCTCCAGAAATGTAGGTCTTTTTTCCTGTGCATTTGCAAATATGAATCTGACTTTTCTATGTTTCTTGTTCTGAGAGTAATGGGGCACTTCTTCTGCGCAGAGGCGGCCTTTCACGGCAGGTTGATACAGTAATCATTTCAGTGTGGAATAATGACACATCTTACCAGCTTTCTTCCAGAATCTTAAAAAGTTCTTTTGCTTTTGTTCTTGTGTTGATATGCACATGTCGGACCAAAGCATGTCTCTCTGAGACACAGAACCTGTCTCCTTCCTGAGCGGTATGGATGGGCTTGGACATTCCCATCTTGTTTGTACTTGTGTATATTTGTTTGTTACAGATGAACAAGGCCCTTCAGGTATTTGGAAATTGCACCCAAGGATTGATCCAAACTTGTGCAACCCACAATCTCTTCCTGGATATCGTGGCTGATTTTCTTTACTTTCCATGGATGTTAACACAAGAAGAAGAGGATTTTCTAGGTGTGCCTTAAGATTACATACAGCTGTGTCTCTAATTAACTCAGATGTTGCCAATAAACCTATCATAAGGGTGCTTTCACACGGTGCGTTTTTTTAATGTGTTTGTTGTGCAGGAAGGTACAGCAGTTAATGCTGTACATTGCTGCACAAAAATCACGGCAAAATTCGCGACAGAAATAGCGGTAAAATATGTGTTGGGTCAGTTGCTGTGTGGAATCGCTGTACACCAGCATTCCGCATCGCATTGCCCTCACTGCATTACGGTTTCATTTGAAGAGGTTTAGTGATTTTTCATCCAATTTAATTGAATATATTTTGGAAACAACTGATTTTCTAATTATTTATTCTTTATGATGATGGTGTATATTTGCAGATTAGGGGTGTTTCTATGGGGGCCAAGTATTCCCCTTCTCTTGCAAACCTGGCAGTCTCCTGGTGGGAGTACATGTACATTTTCTTGGAACTGAATCCCTTTGCTGGGTATCTGGTGTGGTATGGCAGATACATCGATGACCTCCGCATTTTTTGGAGCGGCAATGTGTCTGCCATACCACTCTTTACCTTAATAACAATGGGCTTAACTTAAGATTTACATTTAATTATCATCCTTATACTATCACATTTTTAGATTTGTCTTTAACAGGCATATAGGGAGAAATCATTAAAACTAGAACATTTCGAAAACCCATTTCAGGAAATACTACTTTACATTATCGTAGTTTTCATGTAAGACACACAAAAAAAGCAAATCCCATAGGCGAGCTCACTCGAGCGATAAGAAACTGCAGTTCCCATGATGAATATGCAGAAGAAAAATTCTTATCTGCCAGAGGCTAAGATCCAGGGAATAGCTGAGTTGGGTCTTAAACATGGCAGTTAAAAAGGTGGATTGTAAGTCAAGGGAAGGTTTACTCTCTAAAGCCCCAGTTTGTAAAAATAATAATAATAAAAAACAAATTACAACAAATCAACCCACCATTGTGTTGAATCATAGCCATCATTTTGATCAAATTAAAAAGATTGTTTTGCAATACCGTCCAATACTAAATTAGGATGATATTCTTAGTCAGATTCTTAAACAAGGATGCAGAATAGTTCCCAGGAAATCCAGAATGTTGGCTAACATTTTGTCTCCCAGGATGGTCACTAAGGTTGGGTCTACCACTACATGGCTCTGACATAAAGGTTTTGTCAAATGCGGAAGCCATCCATGTAAAACCTGTGGGTTTGTATTACCTTCTAAAGAATTCTATAATTCTCACAATTCTAAATCTTTTGCCATTCAGACATATATCACTTGCAATACAAGTTTTGTTGTATACATTATCAAATGTACCCTATGCAATTTAATGCATTTAACCAATAAAATTACATAGGCAGATATAGACAGTTTAATATTCCCCCTAGGCAGGTATATGTCCTCCATAGGCAGGTAGAGGCAGTTTAATGTCCCCCAGATGGCAGTTTATAGCTGGTATGATGTTCCCCCATAGGCAGTTATATGTCCTTATAGGCCACGGTATATGTCATATACCTGGCTATAACCTACCTATAAGGACATATACCTCTATAAGGACATATACCTGCTATAACCTTACCTATCAATGTCCTCATAGCAGGAATAGGCAGGTATATGTCACTTCTAGGTAGGATTTAGGCAGGTATTATGTCCTTCTAGGTTGGGTATAGGCAGGTAATTTCCTTCTAGGTAGGGTATTAGGGCAGGTATATGTCCTAAGGCAGGTACAGGGCAGTCCGGTTTAACATATTGGTTAGGACTGTAGGTTTGTTCTTAAGTTGAAATTGTATGTAAGTCGGAAACTGGTATATTTATTAATATGCAATTCTTTTTTTTTTAGTTTTGGATAGTGCACGGGAACAGCTTTGTTACAATTTGTTTTGCTGTTCTGTGCTCTTTTTTAGAAGGATTTACATAACGATTCTGTATCTCATGGAGGGGGGGATCGTGCAGATGTGGCATGCTGGCATTGGTTATCATGGGGTGTGACTCAGTGTTAATGTCTCAGCCACGCCAAATTAGTCTCAGTTTGTAACTAGGGGACGTATGTAAGTCGGAACGACGTTGTAAGTGGGACAGGACTGTTAAGACAGGTAATAGGCAGGTTATATAAAAAAAACAAAACAAATAACAAAAAACTTACCTGCACCCTCGTCAGCTCCACATCCTCGCTGTCTGGCCTCCCGCGCGCTCTCCTCCATCTTACCGGCACATATCTATCTATCTCATATCTATCTATCTATCTATTTATTTTTTGTCCATGAATGGTCTTTTAATCATCAAGGTATAAAGTATGATGTGGCACACAATAAATGCATGTGGATGGGGAGTATCACACCACTGCTGGATACTTGGGCTCTTCAGGCCTCCCAGAGTGACCAATGCTGGATACTTGGCCTCCTCAGGTCTCACAGGGTGACCACTGCTGGATACTTGGGCTCCTCAGGCCTCCCAGGGTCACCACTGCCAGATACTTGAGCGCCGCAGACCTCTCAGGGTAACCAATGCTGGATACTTGGGCTCTCAGGTCTTCCAGGGTCACCACTGCTGGATACTTGGACTCCTCAGGCCTCCCAGGGTCACCACTACTGGATACTTGGGCTCCTCAATCCCCCAAGGTCACCACTGCTGGATTCTTGGGCTCCTCAGGCCTCCCAGGGTGACCACTGGACTCTTTATGGTAACACTGAAGGAGTCCAGATGTTGTCAGTATACAGGACTCTTTATGGTAACACTGGAGGAATCCGGCCATTCTCAGTAAAAAGGACTCTTTATGGTAACACTGGAGGAGTCTGGACATCCTCAGTATAGAAGGACTCTTTATGGGTTAACACTTAGAGGAGTCTGGTTGTGGCAGAAACTGATAACCGAAAAGCCTACTGCGTGAACCTTTTGCTTAATGGATATGGAGGAGAAAACGGATGGACGTAAATTAGGATATTATCTGTACCAGTTTCAGGCACTTCTCCCGGATGACGTTTCTGTATCTCATAAAAATAGAAACAAACCCGGGGGAATGTCGGGGCCCATCTAGTATTGATTTGTGGCCCTAATGCAGCTCATAAGTGTCCCATTATTGCTCGATATGGGGGGTTAGACTAAAACCCTACTGCACACACAGTGGTGTATGTATGGGAGCCATGGTGGACCACTGATGAAGTAGATTTTGGGGGTCACTTTGAAGTAAATTCTGGGGCCATCCTACAGCTTACATCTGTTTATACTTCTGCCTCTTATCTCTGCTTTTTTGCCTCAATTTTCCACCATGCTCAGGACCAGGTGGGGGGCCAGACCAAGCCTCCTGCCTTCCCATGAAAGCTATACTAGAGAGGAAAACATGGACGACAAGGAGAACCATGGCGGCCTCCATTGTCCTTGTCCATGTGTTCAGCCATTGTCCCCACTCACTTCTTATGAGAGGAGTCGACTCCATCAGGGAACATGGATGTAATATAGACTTCCAAACAATGATTAGTGATTGTATAAACCAGGATAATCTCTAACTTGAATCTCTACAGATGTTAGAGGACTCCGCTGAAAATAAGAGCTTACACTCTAAAAGAAGAGAGAGGACCGCTGGACCTTAAGAGACATACATTGCTTTCAGGAGAGATAGGACACCACTGACCATAAAAGCTTACACTCTACAGCAGAGAGAAGGACCCCGCTGACCATAAGAGCTTACACTCTACAGGAGAAAGAGGACCCCAATGACCATAAGAGCTTACACTCTATAGAAGAGAGAAGTACCATAATGACACAGAGCCCTTACAACTCATACAGTAGGGGAGAGGACCCGCTGACATAGAGCTTAAACTCTACAGGCAAGAGGACCCCGCTGACCATAAGAGCTTTCACTCTACAGGAGAGAGGATCCTTCGCTGACCATAAGAGCTTACACTCTACAGGAGAGATAGGATCCCACTGACCACTAAAATCTTAATTCTAAGGAGAGATAAGGACCACAGACCATAAAAGCTAACACTTCTTCTACATGGAGAGGGAAGGGAGGGGGTGGGGGAGGAGATTACGGGAGGGGGGGGGGAAGAGCTGGAGGCGTAGTGGAGTGGGGAGGAGCGATAGGCACCACAATGAACCATTAAAAGCTTACAACTCTACAGAAGAGAAAGGACCCCACTTATATATATATATATATATATATATATACACAATTCAAGGTGTTTGTTACCTAATGTTTCCCGACTGACATCAATGTCCATATGTTCCATGAAGAAAATAAGTGACTTTACCAAACCCTTTACCAATCAGTGGAGTCAAATTCCAATACCGGCAGTAAAACTGAAGTCTTTTCTAGTGATGCAGCGTGGTTATGAGAGGGGCAATGACAGTCGTCTTCTCCAGGGCCCCATAAACAGTAGGGTTAGAAAGGATTCAGCGATATCTGTCTACTCCGGGGCCCCATACACAGTAGGGGTAGCAGAGGTGCAGTGACATCCTTCTGCTCCGGGGCCTCATACACAGTAGGGTTAGCAGAGGTGCAGTGACATCCGTCTGCTCAGGGACCCCATACACAGCAGTGTTGGCAGAGGTGCAGTGACATCCGTCTGCTCTGGGGTCCCATACACAGTAGGGTTAGCTGAGGTGCAGTGACATCCGTCTGCTCAGGGGCTCCATAAACAGTAAGATTAGCAGAGGTGCAGTGACATCCGTCTGCTCCAAGAAGCATTACATTTGTAGCGTTAGCAGTTGTGCAGTGACATTCATCTGCTACGGGGCCCCGTACACAGTAGAGTTAGAAAGGGTTCGGTGATATCTGTCTGCTCTGGGGCCCCATACACAGTAAAGTTAGCAGAGGTGCAGTGACATCCATCTGCTACGGGGCTCCATACACAGTAGGGTTAGCAGAGGTTTTGTGTGACATCCGGTCTGCTCGGAGCCCCATACAACTAGTAGGGTTAGCAGAGGTGTAGTGACATCCGTGTGCTCGGGGCCCCCATACACAGTAGGGTTAGAGAAGTGTGTGACATCGGTCTGCATCCGGGGCCCCCATACACATAGGGTTAGCAGAGGTGGGGTGACATCTGTCTGCTCCGGGCCCCCATAACACAGTAGGTTAACAGAGGTGCAGTGGATCGTCTGCTCGGGGCACATACTCAAAGTAGGGTTAGCAGAGGTGCAGTGAAATCCGTCTGCTCTGGGGCCCTTACTCGTAGTAGTTGGCAGAGATGCAGTGACATCCGTCTGATCTGGGCCCATACACAGTAGGGTTAGCAGAGGTGCAGTGACATCTGTATGCTACGGGGGGGGGCCCATACACAGTAGGGTTAGTAAGGTTTCAGCTGCTATCCGTATGCTCTGGGCCCCATACACAATAGGGTTGCAGGGTTGCAGTGACATCTGTCTGCTCAAGGCCCCATACAAAAGTAGAGGTCGCGAGGTGCAAGTGACATCCGTCGCTACGGGGGGCCTCTTACACAGTAGGGTTAGCTATGGAGGTGCAGTGAAATCCGATTGATCCGGGGGCCCCATACACAGCTGTGTTTAGCAAGAGGTGCAGTGAATCGTATGCTCGGGGCCCCTATTACCACAGTAGGGTTAAACAGCAGATGCAGTAGTGACATCCGTCTGCTTCCGGGGCCATACAAAAGTAGGGTTAGAGAGGTTGCAAGTGACATCCGTATGATCCGGGGGCCATACACAGTAGGTAGCAGAGGTGCAGTGAAGTGACATCCGTCTGCTCGAGAGGAGGGCACCATACACAGTAGGGTTTAGCATGTGAGGTGCAGTGCCATCAGTCTGCTCCGGGGGCCCATACACAGTAGGTTGAGCAGAGGTGCCAGTGATATCTGTCTGCTCCGGGGACCATTCACAATAGGGTTAGCAGAGGTGCAGTGAAATCCGTCTGCTCCAGGGCCCATACACAGCCGAGTTGGCAGAGGTGCAGTGACAATCGTCTGATTCCGGGGCACCTTACTCAGTAGGGTCTAGCAGAGGTGCAGTAACATCCGTCTGCTCGGGGCCCCATACACAGTAGGGGTTGCAGAGGTGTGCAGTGACATCTGTTCTGCTCACAAGGTCCCATACACAGTAGGGTTAGCAGAGGTGCAGTGACATCTGTCTGCTACGGGGCCCATACACAGTAGGGTTAGAAAGGGTTCAGCGATATCCGTCTGCTCTGGGGCCCCATACACAATAGGGTTAGCAGAGGTGCAGTGACATCTGTCTGCGCCGGGGCCCCATATACAGTAGGGTTAGCAGAGGTTCAGTGACAATCTGTCCTACTACTATGGGGGCCCCATTAAAACGAAGTGTTATGCCGATGGTGCAGGAGACATCATATGCTCCGGGGCCCCCATACAGTTTTGGGTTAGCAGATGAGTGCCGTGACATCCGTCTGCTCCTCGGGCCCCATACACAATAGAGTTAGCAGAAGGTGCAGTGAACAGCCAGCCGGCTCCGCCGGCCCCAGACACAGTAGGGTTAGCAGAGTTGCAGTGACATCCGTTATACTCCGGGCCCCATACACAGTATGGTTAGTTGAGAGAGGTGAGCAGTGGACCATCCGTATCTGCTCCATGGACATCATACACAGTAGGGATAGGCCAGAAGGTGTAGTGACATCTGTCTGCTCCGGGGGGTCCATTCACAGTTGGGATTAGAAAGGGTTCAAGCGATATACGTCTTCTCGGGGGCGACCCCCCTTACACAGTAGGAGTTAGCAGAGGATGTTGCAGTGACATCCAGTCTGCTCGGGGCCCATATACAGTAGGGTTTAGCAGGGTTCAGTGACCATCTGTCTACCTCTGGGGCCCCATACAACGCAGGGGTTAGCAGAGGTGCAGTGAACATCCATAATGTTCCGGGGCCCATACAACAGTAGGTTAGCAGATGTGCCGTGACATCCGTCTCTCTGGGCCATACGACAATAGAGTTAGCAGAGGTGCAGTGACAGCCAGCGGCTCCCGCGGCCCATTACAAACGTAGGTTAGCAGAGTGCAGTGACATCCTTCTGCTCTGGGGAACCATACACAGCAGGGTTTTAAGCAGAGGTGCAGTGACATCCTTCTGCTCCGGGGCCCATACACAAGTTAGGGTTAGAACGTGGTTCAGTGACATCTGTCTGCTACGGGCCCCTAAACCAGTAGGGTTAGCAGAGGTGCAGTGACATCCTTCTGCTCTGGGGCACTCATACACAGTAGGGGTTAGCAGAGTTGCAGTGACATCAGTGTATAACTCCGGGCCCCATACACCAGTATGGTTAGTAGAGGTGCAGTAGACATCCGTCTGCTCCGTGGACATCATTCACAGTAGGGATTGCAGAGGTGTTGTAGTGACATCTGTCTGCTACGGGGGACATACACAGTTGGGTTAGAATGGGCTTCAGCGGATATCGTTGCTTCTCTGGGGCACTATAACAGTATGAGTTTGCAGAGGTGCCCAGTGACATCAAATCTGCTCGGGGCCCATATACAGTAGGGTTAGCAGAGGTTACACAGTGACATCTGTCTACTTCTGGGGCCCCATACAAAAGTAGGAGTTAGCAGAGGTGCAGTTGACATCCGTATGCTCCGGGCCCATACACAGTAGGGTTAGCTGAGGTGCCGTGGACATCTGTCCTGCTCTGGGCCCATACACTAGCAGTTAGAGTGGTGCAGTGACAAGCAAGCGCTCCGGCGCCCCAATACACAGTAGGGGTTAGCAGAGGTGCAGTGAAACATCATTATTCCGGGGACCCATACACACAGTCATGGTTTGCAGAGGTGCGAGTGACATCCGTCTGCTCCGCGTGGCCCCATACACAGTAGGGTTAGCAGAGGCGCAGTGACATCCATCTGCTCCGGCGCCCCAACACAGTATGGTTAGGCAGAGGTGCAGATGACATCCGTATACTCCTGGGATCCACATACACAATAGGGTTAGCAGAGGTGAAGTGACATCCTCTGCTACGGGGCACCTACACAGTTGCAGTGAAATCTGTCTGCTCTGTGGGCCCATACACAGTAGGTTTGCAGAGGTTGACAGTGAACTTCATGTAGGGTTAGCATCTGTAGGGTTGTATGACATCCGTTATGCTCTGGGGCCCATTACACATTGGGTTTTGCAGAGGTGAGTCGACTGTTACATCCCTCTGCTCCGGAGCCCAATACAGTAGGGTTAGCAGAGGTTGAAGGTGACATCCCTCTGCTCCAGGGCCCCATTACACAGTAGGGTTAGCAGAGGTGCAGTGACATCTTCTGCTCCGGGGCCCCATTACACAGTAGGGTTAGCTGAGGTGCAGTCGACATCCTTCTGCTCCGGCGGCCCCATACACAGTAGGGTTAGCAGAGGTTGCAATGACATCCGTATACTCTGCGGATCCCTTAAACAATAGGGTTAGCAGAGGTGAATTGTCATCCTCTGCTTGGGGCCCATACACTGTTGCAGTTGAATCTGTCTGCTCTGTGGCCCCGATACACAGTAGGGGTTAGCAGAGGTGCCAGTGACATCTGTAGGGTTTAGGCATCTGTTAGGGTTAGTGAAATCCGTCTTGCTCTGGGGCCCATACACAGTAGGGTTAGCAGAGGTGAAGTGACATCCTCAGCTCCGGGGCCCCATACACAGTAGGAGTTTAGCCAGAGGTGAAGTGGAAACATCCTTGCTCCAGGGCCCCATACACAGTAAGGGTTAGCAGAGGGCAGTGACCATTCCGTTCGCTCCGGGGGCACCATACACAGTTGGGTTAGCAGAGTGCAGTGAATCCGTTTTCTGCTCCGGGCCCAATCACAGTAGGGTTGCAGAGGTGAAGTGACCATCCTTGCTCCGGGGCCCCATACACAGTAGAGGGTAGCAGAGGTGCAGTGACATCCGCCTGCTCCGGGGCCCCATACACAGTACCTTGCCTGCAGGAGTGGTGTACAGAGGGCTCTGGAGGTAGTAACTGGTAACCAGGATTAGGGGTTCTCAGCGGGAGAGGTCGGGGCCACAGATGAAGTAGAAGTGACCCCCTCACCTCAGGGCGGTTTTCTCCAGAGGCCCGTAGGCTGCAGCCTGGGCTCTGCTGCTGGGGGAGAGCAGTGGCAGAGGAGGAGGCCTGGTTTCTCCTCCTGTAAATCCCCCTTTGCGGGGCTGCTCTAGGGTCGGGTGGGCTACGCGGATGGCGCCGGATCTTCCTCCTCTCACAGTGTGTGAAGGCTGGAGAAGAGCGCGCCTCAGAGCAGCAGCCAATCAGGGAGCAGCTTACATCCTGCCCTCTAGTGAGCCAGCTCCTGATTGGCTGAAAGCAGACCCTTGTTGTTTCTGGGCCCGAGAGACTGTGAGGCAGCAGTGAGCGGCCGGAAGTGCCGTTGTAATCCTCCATCAGCCAAACAGAACTATTTCACCACTCTCATATCCTCCCTGTCCTCAACCCAGACAATTATTCCAAAACCTTCAAATCTATTCTCCGTCCACCAACCACATCTCCCCCCATCCCTCCTTTCAGAGATGGACTTTGCATTCACTTCCTCCGAAGATCACCTCATCAGAGAAAGCTTCAGCCCGCAGTCCCCACACCCTCCTTACCCCCCCCCCCCCCTTTGCAACCTGCTATTCCCCTTAACTTGTTCCCCACGGGTCCACTCATGACCAAGCTTCATCCTTACTGTCCATATCAACCTAAAACTGTAGTCTTGACCCACTGCCATCCCACCCTCATCCCAGAATCAGTGCTTCATCACAGCACTCACCATCTCTTCAACCTTTCAATAACCTCTAGCATCTTCCTTCTGCCTTAAACATGCTACTATCACTCAATCTAAAAAACAACTCTTTGACCCATCTGAGACTGTCCAACTATCGCCCATTCAATGCTCCTTTTGCTTCCAAACTCCTCGAGCAAGCACGTCTATCTTAGCTGTCCTCCAACCTTCCTCCAAATCTCTTCTTGGGACCACTACAATCTGGTTTTCGACCCCACCAATCACCCACCACTCTAACGAAAACTGACCTAACAAAGTCACTACATGATCTAGTAACTGCTAAAGCCTCATGGCCAATACTCTGTGCTCCTCTCTTGGACTGTCCCTCCCCTCCGCCTTTGACATGTCGGGACCATTCCCCTCCTGCTACAAATCCTCTCCTCATCGGCATCACCGGACTTGGCTCTTTCCTGATCTCCTCGTACCTCCCACTGATCGGACTATTCAGGCGTCTCTATTCTCGCTCCACCTCCCCCCCTCGGCCACTTCTCTGTTGGGGTCCCCAAGGGTCAGTCATGGGTCCACTACTCTTCTCTATCTACACTCTTGCCTCGGTCTGCTCATTAGCCACATGGCTTTCATTACCACTGTCATGATGATGATACCAACTCTACATCTTGGCCCCAGATGTAACTTCTCTACTCTCCCGGATCCTGACTGTCTGTCCTCCAATTTCCTCCTTCTTCTAATCAGCTCTTCCTAAAATAATGTGGAGGAAAAACAGAACCTTCATCATCTTTCCCACCATCAACTCTTACCCCTGCCCCCTGATTCTCTCTATTTCAGTAAAGGCTCTTACACTTTCACCTGGTCCCACAAGTCGCTGTCTTGGGGTAATCTAGACTCTGCTTTATCTTTCAAACCACACATCCAAACCCTCACCTTGCCTGCCGCCTCCACCTGAAAAACATCCTCTCGCATCCGTCTCTCCCTCGGCTTTGACACTACAAAAAAGTGGTACCGCCATTGTCATTCTCCCGCCTATATACTGCAACACCCTCTTTGGTCCTCCAGCTAGCACCCTCGTCCTCCCCTCCACTCCATTCCTTAACTCTGCTGCCGTTTATCACTCTCTCTCGGCTACTCCTCTGCCTTCCCTCTGCCAATCCTTCACATGGCTTCCCATTGCCAGCGAATTCATTTCAAGCTACTAACCATGGCCTACAAGGCTCTCCATGACTCTCCCCTCCATTACAATCTCTGCCCTAATTTTCAAAATATCTCCCCCACGCACTCTCCGCTCCTCACAGGGACCCTTTCTCTCTGCTCTCCCCTTATCAGCTCCTAACACAACCGTCTCAAGGACTTCTCCCGTGCTTCACACACACTCTGGAATCATGCCCCAACACATCTGCACTCTCCTCCACTTTCACCAGCTTCAAAAGCAAACTGACCTGAAAACCCATTTCTTCAGACTTGACCTATAACCTTCACTAAACTTGTCACTACTTCCTCCACAGACTGTCTGCCCCTCACCTCCTTGTCTCTTTTCCCTCCGTGTTGAATTGTTAAGCCTCGGCGGGTAGGGTCCTCTTTCCCTCTGTCGTGCAAATTCGTCATTAGTCCCTTATCACTGTACTCGTTTCGATTATGTAATGCATGTAACCCCTCGAATGTACAGTGCCCTTGGAATCAATGGAGCTTTTAAAATAAATAATAATAATAATAATAATAATAATAATCAGTGAAAGGCGCCCCTAGCAACCAATCAGCAATGATAGCAACTAATCAGAGCTCATATCAACCAATCAGAGTCAACAGCAACCAATCAGAACCACAGCGACAAATCAGAACCCACAGCGACTATTCAGCACCCACAGTATCAAATCAGAACCCACAGCAACCAATCAGAACCCACAGCAACCAATCAGAGCCCATAGCCACCAATCAGAACCCATAGCCACCAATCAGAGCCCATAGCCACCATCAGATCCATAGCCACCAATCAGAACCCACAGCAACCAATCAGAGCCCGTAGCAACCAATCAGCATCCATAGAAACCAATAATAGATCATAGCAGCCAATCAGAGCTCATAGAAACCAATCAGCCTTTATAGCAACCAATAAGAGCCCTAAGCAACCAATCAGAGCTCATAGCAACCGATCAGCTATCATAGAAACCAATCAGATCCCATAGCAACCAATCAGCAATCATAGAAACCAATCAGATCCCATAGCAACCAATCAGCCCTTACAGCAACCAATCATAGCTCAGAGCAACCAATCATCGCTTATAGCAACCAATCAGTGCTCATAGCAACCAATTCCCTGCTGCCCAGATCACACACCTTGTGGAGACAGGATGGGGCTGTTAAAAAAAGCTATTACTCAAGCCTCTGGCAGCAACTGCCGCCCCCTGCAGCCATTGACTGTGGGAGGTCTTACCTACTA
This sequence comes from Phyllomedusa bahiana, assembly GCA_025379985.1. Taxonomy (NCBI): domain Eukaryota; kingdom Metazoa; phylum Chordata; class Amphibia; order Anura; family Hylidae; genus Phyllomedusa; species Phyllomedusa bahiana. Next base: position 49,081 of record JAODAL010010962.1, on the reverse strand, counting down.
TCCCACAGGAGTGGGAGATGGCCCCCATTTGCGGGACCCTCCTGCACAATCCGGGAGAGTTAGGAAGTATGGACTAATCACTATGGGCTCTGATTGGCCATTGTGGGCCTTGATTGGTCGCTGTGGGCTCTGATTGGTCACTGTGGGCTCTGATTGTGCGTTGTGGGCTCTGACTGGTTGCTGTGGTCTCTGATTGTTGGCTGTGGGTTCTGATTGGTCGCTGTGGGCTCTGATCGCTCGCTGTGGACTCTGATTGGTCGCTGTGGGCTCTGATTGGTCTTTGTGGGTTCTGATTGGTCACTGTGGGCTCTGATTGGTCGCTGTGGGTTCTGATTGGTCGTTGTGGGCTATGATTGTGCATTGTGGGCTCTGATTGGTTGCTCTGGGTTCTGATTGGTCACTGTGGGCTCTAATTGATCACTGTGGACTCTGATTGGTCACTGTGGACTCTGATTCCGCTGTGAGATCTGATTGGTTGCTATGAGCCCTGATTGGTCGCTGTGGGCTCTGATTGGCCATTGCGGGCTCTGATTGGTCGCGGTGGGCTGCTTGGCTGAATTGGTTGCTGTCGGCTCTGATTGGTTGCTGTCGGTTCTGATTGGTCACTGTGGGTTCTGATTGGCCGTTGTGGGCTCTGATTGGTCACTGTGGGTTCTGATTGGTCGCTGTGGGCTCTGATGTTGGCTGTTGGGTTCTGATAGGTCGCTGTGGTTGGATTGGTTGCTTTGAGCAGTGATTGGTTGCTGTCCGCAACAAGGACAGTCTTATTATTAGACCATTTTCATAAATGAGGCCTGATGTCTATAAGCTGTGGCTGCAACTGGGTAGAACTACAGCTCCCAGTAAGTACTAACTGGTCTATAAACTGTAGCCTCAACTGTTGTGGAACTACCACCCCCAGCATGTTCTATCATATGCTAAAGCTTTAGCTGGTGTGGAAGTACAACTCCCAGCAAGTGCTATCGCTGTCTATAAATTATGGCTCCAGCTGGTGTGGAAGAGCAAGTCCCAGCAACCTGTGGCTGTAGCTTCAGCTGATGTGGAGACACAACACCCATCAAATAACAAATGGTTTGGCCGTATCACCCGCCAGTGAACCCCAATCGAGATGTCCTCTCCTACATCTCATATATTCAGAGAAATACACAGTTCACACAGGCTCGTTTTCTTATGAATATTTTTATGTTTTAATATTTATCCGAATTTCCAAATATACACGTAACTGGATACAAGAAACATAGTGAACAGTAACCTGGCGGTGAGCAGTCAGTGGGATGTTACGCCCTTGACCACGCTTACTAGTCCATGTGTCTCTAGTGAGATGGACATTGGTGGCCACAGATGCAGCTTTTAGTTTTGGGATGGTTGAGATGACGTTTCTTCTGCTTCCACAGCTGGTACACAGAAGGCTGTCTGCCGGACTGGCCGCTGTACGGCGTGCAGGTCACACTGTGGGAAGGTGAAGGCTTTGTTGCTGGTGGTGGGAATCGGAGGACAGTGTATGGCACTGGGGATGGTGCTTGCTGACACTGCTCCGGCACATCAGCAGCAGAGGACCAGTTGAGCTTGGAAGGGGCGGAGGCAGAAGAGGTCACAGTGGTTGGAAGCCCAGGACCTGAGTGGCCTTTTTTCTGTAAGTGATTCCTCCACAGCAATCCATGCTTTCGCTGCATGTGACTATTCATGGTGGTGGTGCCTAAACGCTTTAGATTCTTTCCTCTACTGATGCGTTGACGGCAAGCCCGGCATATGACGTCGCTCGGCGAATCTGAAGCTTGATCGAAAAAGGCCCAGGCTTCACAGGTCCTGGACCTCTTCACCGGTAAAAACTCAGTAGCGGTGATCCCACTGCCACCACTGACCACAGCTGGTGGATTAATGTCAGGGGACTTGTATGGCCGCCCTCTCCCTTTCTGCGGCCGGACCCACATTGACACCACCCCATCATCTTCCTCCTCCACTGATGAGGCGCTTGCCAGATGCTGTTCAAGTGACCACGTTGGATCCGCAACGTCATCATCATAGGTGACTTCCTCACAGTCTACATCCTGCGGGATAGAAGTCACAGGCACTACAATGCGTTGCTGAGCGCTCGGTAATGCTGCCAACAGACCAGCTTTCTTCTTCTCTGAGGGCATCAGTGATTGGGCGTCAGAGCAGACAAAATTATGCTCTTTGGCCTCTTGATTTTTTGAAATGTCTTCTGACCCCAACCACATTGAGTGATCAAAGAGCTCTTCAGAATATGGATTATTTGGAGTGGTCTGTATATTGAGTTGTGTCATTCGGCCCGTGTTTGCTTCAGGTTGGACTGACGTTGATGATGATGATGACATTTGTGGCCATGACTGAGAGGAAGAGGAGATAAAACCGCTGGATGCAGGGTCTGATAACAACTGAAGAACAGATTGGAGACCCTGTTCAGTAATGAGACACACAGGGAACTGAGAAAACACAGACAGGCCTGACGGTCCTGCGACTGATGATGTGTTGGCTTGTGTGTTTTCCGGAACACTGGAAGGAGCGCCTTGTCTTGTACCTGCAAGCAAGCAGAGAGCAGTCTGTACAGTACAGAGAGGGAGCTGAAAATGGTCAAGTGATTTTAGCAGCCAATAAGAGCCCTACACCTCAGCGATGACATTTTTGACACTTCTCTGTGCTGTGCACTAATTGGATGACAGCCAAAAGTGCAGAAAAGCGCTGAAAACTATTAAAATGTTGTGTCGAATGCCATGGCAAACATTTACTCAAACGGGCAGTAAAATGTTCGGTTCGAGAAAATCGAGATGTTCAACTCGAACTTAATTTTTCTCCGACGGTTCGATCAACACTACATACAAAGTGGCCTAAGGAGAACCAAGTCATGTTTTGGAGCGGCCATAACAAAGCCCTAATTTCAATCCCATTGAATCTCAATTTCCAAATTGAATTGAATTGAATCCTATTTCCAAACATGGCTCAGTTACACCAGTTCTGTCAGGAGAAATGGGCCACTATTCCTACCAACTATTGTGAGAAGCTTGTGGAAGGATCTAGAACGTTTGACCCAAGTCCTACAGTTTAAGATCAATGCCACCAAATACTAATGAAATGTACAGAAACTTTTGACTTTGCAGTCATAAAAATGCCTTAAAAATTGTCCCTCTCATTATTCCGCATTTGGCAAATACAAATAATTTTGGTTCCTAATTGACCTAAAACGGGGAAGGTTTATTTCATGTCAGATGGTGAGAAAAACCTGCAGATGGGGCTTTATATAGAGGGCATTGAAACTGCTGGTTTCCACTGTATGTTGGGATCGACATGCTCAAATATTCCCCATAATAGAGTAAATGGCACAGAACTCGTTAGATTTGTTGCAGTGAAGTTTCTAATTTTCTCCAAGGAAACCTAGACCATAGGACACTGCCACAAGCAGCCATAAATATCTGCCGCTTGCCTCACAGAACAGGAGCAGTAATTGCTGCTGAATGTTCCCATCGTGTGGGCTCATAATGGTGAGAGGTTTGGTCTGTGGTAGATTTGTAAATTTATTTCCATGTAATGACTGGAGGGCAGGTATTTAGGGGCGTTCCGGGATCTAACAAAGCTCTTTGGTCCGTCGGGGTATGATACAGAATATTAGAGAAGACTCTTACTTCACCTCCCGGACGCTCCCGTTCATTCCCGGCTGCCGGTGCTTTCATCCAGGAAGCAAGCAATGAATGTTCATCATTCATGTGACAGGTGCAGCCAACCACAGGTCATAACATCACCTGCACGTCACCTCTGCAGCTGTGACGTGAATGAAGACCATTCACTGCTTGACCGGTGATGAACGCACTGGCAGCCGGGAGTGAAGGGGAGCGGCCGGGAGGTGAGTAAAAGTCTTATCTTCTGTTTTTCCTCATGGGCCGACGAGAATTATTAGATGCCGTAACACCCCTATTACACTCACGCTCCAGGCTCTCTGCCACATTTTCTATGTCTCGTATCCACTTGTTCATAACCGTCTCTGAATTGGCATAGTCTAGGCTTGCATGTAGGAATCTATAGCTTTGCATAGTATATGGCTGGAGTGGTAGGGCTGGACTCCATTTCTGTGGTGTCCTGAGGGGAAGGATTCTTTTATGTAACTGTGTCATGCCCGACAGATCCCCAGCTTTGGGCTCTGGTCACCGACCACGGCCGTCGCGATGAACGCCATGGTTTTTGACATAATGTTTTCCAGTGTGAACACTGTCTGCTAGCTCTGTATACTTAATTGATTCCTGGCCAACGCCCGTGGCCAGGAATCTTCCAGTACTATTTGGGTTAACCTGTTCCTTTGTTGATTGACACTTCAATTCTCCTATCAATTCTGTTCAACCTTCTGCTGTTCTCTATATAAGGTCTCAGCTTCCTGTGTTCCTGGCCTGCTATACTGTTACCTCTGCCTATAGTTTGCCTGCTTTCATATTGGATTCTTTTGTGTTCTTTGACTCTGGCTTGGACTGTGACTACTCTCCTGTCACTCGCTTCTGTACTGCGCTGCTCGTTCGTTGCTGACTTGGCCTGTCTGACTTCCCCTGCTTGTTCATCTGCGTCTCTCTTGGCTCAGAATAGTTCTCAGTCTTCTGGTTGGGGCCGACCTAGTAAGAAGTCGGGTACCCCAAAAGGCAGGGACAGAGATTGGGACCTGCGTCAGGGCCTCACTCCCTCTGTGTCTTCATGTGCGCCCCTGACAGGTCCTTACAAACTGCTTGCAGATAATTAAAGTCTAATTCATGATGAAAATGTTTTAGCAAAGTTCTGTAAACATTAGCGTTTGTCAGAATAATTATGATCCATTATTACTTTAATTCCCCTCTTATAAAAGTTGCCATGTGGTTTCCCATTTTGATAGGTAGAGTAATTAGGGCGGACATTTTTTCCACACCTCATATTTTGCCCTCCAGGTAGTTACTAGCAAAGGATTCGTTTTACAAGAATCTGCAATTTTGGGAGATGTGAAATGTAGCAAATCATTGAGAGATAGATTGGAGAGGACTCTTTGATCTGACCGGGTGTCGGCAAAATGCGAGGTGTTTGGAAACTGATCAATGCCTCTCGTCAGGAGAGCAGCGATGCCGTAAGAACTAAGGTCGGGGAAATGTAACCCGCTATTAGTTCTCGGCTGCTTCAATATATGGAATGGGAGGCACGAATGTCCATCTTCCCAGATGAATGCCCTAAACATGTAATTGAGTCTCTTCTCGTCTTTGGGGTGTAAGTATAGTGGAAGTGAATCAAGTACATAAAGGAGGAATCCAGTCCTGTGAACATGGTGGGCCTCCCACCAGAGGACAAAGTAGATGGCTCCACCTTATACATTTTCAAGAGCTGAAGTGAAGGGAGTTTAATTCATTTTATACAGATGAGCTGGGTTTTAGGTAGATTTATAGCCAAAGTTTATGGTGTTCTGATATCTGTGGAATTTATATCCCATTGCCCAATTCGGCTGTTTGGGACTTTTTAGCTTTGGGGCTCCTATTTTTCCAGGTTTAACTTATAGCCCTATAAAGATCACCCAATTCCTCAAATTTGTCTAAGAGAGTTCCTAAGTGGTCTTTTGGTTGATGCAGGATCAGTAGCACACCCTAAGCAGCATACAAAGTTTGGTGCATTATACTTTCATTCATACTGTCGTACTATACACTCCTCTATATTTATTCAGAACTGGTGTGTCGGCGACAAGTTACAAAAATTGTGAATGTGAATTCATATATGTTTCCAATAGTGTCTAAATCCTTTTCCACAGGTAAACTTAAATGGGTAGTCTCAATACAGCGATTGTGGCTTTTTACGTTAAAGATGTTGCAAAAGACTTCCGGGGGCGGGGCGTCTGGTACGGCCGTGTTTTAGAGGAGCTCCTCTGTGGCCTTCTGAATCTGGAGACATCGGGGCCATCCAGCCCTCTAAATCCCCCTGCATCCACCATCAGTGGTGCAGTGAGTGGCCATACCCCCCGGGACACCGAAAGATTTCATCCCCGGAGGCGCACGGCGGCTACGTGAGCCGCACATCCCGTTGCCTACCCACCAGGTCCGCCTGAGACCCGTACTTACATCGCGCGAGCTCGGCGGATGTCGTGGAGAGGAGCGGGTGCCGCAGTGTCACCGGTCTGCTGTGCGGAGGATCCGGAACCGGTTTAGAGAGGAGAGAACGAGTGCGGGCGCAGCCGGATGTGGAGCGCCTCCCCGCACAGAGGATAGACGCGCCATCTTGGGGCCTGCAGTGCCGCGGGCGGCAGACAAGGTGCTCCTGCGTCGCGGGCTGGGGGGAGCCTCGCTGCCCAGCTTGCCACCGGAGACCGCGGACAGCAATCTTCGGCTGGGGCAAACGTCAGAGAGGTACTGGGCAGCCCTTACACCCCGGCCGCACATACTTAGGCACTAGGCCGAGGGAGATCACGGGCCAGGCGGGCAGGACTGTGCACGGTTCTCACCTCGCTTTTAGTAATTCACCCCCGCTGCGCCATAGGCCCTATATGGTGTCTATACCTCAACACACTGGCGGCCCTAACTTTCTAAAGCCAGAAGGTGGATTTTGTGTCTGACGGGTTACTGTTATTCAGGGACTGCCACCTGACCGTGGACTGACTGTGACACAGGAGAATTTACAAATACCTTGCTACGTGCTGATGAAGGTCTGAGTGACCATATACGGAGAATTCTTGATATTATCTGAAAATACCTAACTGTGAGAGCTGAGCCTGACGGGGTTAACTTTGGAGCATAGGAGCCCTCTTTAGTCTACAAACACTAACTAAAGCCCTTTGCTGCCACCAAGTGGCCCCCCAGAAGTAGCACACTTAAGGAAGTGACTGTATCTGGTTTCTCCATCCTGCGTCCAACTACTCGGATATGGTCCTAAACAGCACCCGATGCAGCAGTCTCTGTTATTCTGAAATGTAAAATTGAAGCGTAAAGGGACGCCCTGCAAACCACTTAGCGTCCTGTCATGTTAGGCAGTCTTGCTTTCCCCCACTGAGATAAATGGAGTGTAACGTGTTCTGTTGAGTTCTCCCCACGGAGGCCCTATACGCGGTTGCCCAGGCCTAGAGTGCATTCCAACACACCAGATCTTCGCCCATAAAGTATTGACAGATTTGTGCAAGTTTCTAAATCTAAACGGCACACTATATCGACTTCCAGAGCTACGACTCCAGCCACGTCTACTTCTTCTTCAAAACGATCACAGCAAACCCTAGAAGGGAACAAAACACAAGCAAAGACACCAAAGCAAACGTCACAAATGTCGGCGACAACACCCAAGCGGGCGTCTGTGGCCTCTCCTGGATCGCCGCTCAGTGAACCTTCCTCCTCGCCGGGCAGTGCCCACCAAGCTGCATCGTTGGCCCAAGAGGTCTCTAACCTCATCCTCCCAGTTTTAGTCAAGAGAATAGATCTCATTCAGGCATCGGTTAATGCTGCTTTGGCCGAGAGTAATGCGCAGAGAATTGTTTAACTGGAGACCCGCACAGTGTCGTTAGAGGAGACTACGACAAGAATAGAGGAGATTTCAGCGTCTAACCAATTACAACTGGAGAGTCTACAGAACAAAATCGACGACTTGGAAAACAGAGAACGGCGCAACAATTAAAGGTTCACCGGCATCTCAGAAGACATCGCAGCAGATACACTGGCCTCTTACTTGACCAATGATTTAGCCTTAGCTCTTGGCTTGGACACACCTAGAGACCCGCTGACCATAGAAAGGGTTCACCGAATTGGCGCAGTAAGAGAAAGGGGTAGGCCAAGACCGGTAATCGCGAAATTTCAGAACGGGGCGATCAAGGAAAATTTTCTTAGAGCTTACAGGCAGAGCAGGGGCCTCCAAGTGGGGGAAGATAGGATCCTGATATTCCAGGACTTTTCAATGCAAGTCACTCAGAAAAGGAAGGCGTTCCACCTAGTCTGTAAACACCTCCACGATACCGGGATACGCTTTCAACTGTTGTATCCTGCAAAACTCTGATTAGTGGAAAACGAGCAGGTGGCCATCTATGACAAGCCGGAGGAGGCGACAAGACGGTTCTTGCCACATGCACCTGTCTAGAGTCGCGTGACTTCTTCATTCTTGGATAAAGCAAATCTTGTGCCAGATAGGATATGCGGAGCCATGGGTGAGATGTTGTGAGACTCTTCTGGTGGGGAGATCATAATTTTTCTTTCGCTCTCAACTAATATGATGGACACCTTATATTATGTTCATGATAAATGTCTGCTGTCCTTGATCAGTAACTATGTTTGCCGGGTGCCGGGGGTTGGGAGGTGATCCTTTTTTTTTTTTTCTCTCCTTTTTCTCCCTTCCTCTCCTCGTTCCTACATTTTTCTCCCCCTCCTCCCCCCCCCGGGCATCCGGTGGGTAACAGGGACCTGAGCGGCCTATAGGGTTGTGGTTTGATGGCTGTGGGGCGCATACCTTACATTGGCGCCTTTTGACATTTGTATGAATGTCCAGGGGGGCCAACAAGTTCGGCCAAGAGTAGGCCGCTGTTTTATTCAGTTTCTGTCTTTATTCCCTTGCTGGATTTTCGGTGTTGCAGACTTCTGAAAGTGGGCTGATCCCCTCCCTACCGTTGGGGAAGAACCATGAAGGGGGCTCGCTGGGACGCCTCTTTGGTTCATGCTAATGTTAAAATCTCGCCATTAATGCTGCAATGGCCTGATACAGGATGAGTGCGCCAATAGTAGGAAGCACGGACTGCCTGCCTGCCCCACAAATTAAGTTTATGTCCTGGAACGTGGCGGGATTAAATATTCCAGAAAAAAGGAGAAAAATCCTGACCCATATGAAACGTGCGAAAGCTGATGTGTTTTTCCTGCAGGAAACGCACTGGCAACAGGACAAGTTCTTCCAGATCAGAGCTCCGTGGCTAGATCCGCCAGCTTTAGCTAATTATAAATCTAAATCCAGGGGTGTCGCGATCTATTTTAAAAAGGGTTTGTCCAATCTATAGATGAACAATACTCAGACCCAGATGGGAGGTTCCTATATATGAAAGTGAAAATAGCCAATACAAATTACACGTTACTAAATGTATATGCCCCATGTATGGGGAACAAAGAGTTCCTTTACGATGTGGTCACCTTTCTACAAACTCGAACATTCTCTAATCTTATTCTAATGGGCGACTTTAAAGCGGTGCCCAATCCCTATCTAGACAGATCGCAGGCTCAGTCAAGAGGCTTGACAAGTGATTCTCCCCTGGATGATTTGATGGCCAAACTTAATGTCTTTGACTACTGGAGGGCGGTCAACCCAACATCGAGTTCCTACACATTTTACTCGGCTGTGCATGGTACATTTTCACGCATAGACATGGCACTGGTGTCCCCTTCTTTGTATCACGCAGTTATAGAAGCAGACATACTACCTATCGCGATTTCTGACCACGCTCCCATAACGATCATGGTGGGGGGCAGACTACTCCTCCCGAGGTCTCAAGGATGGAGATTTCCGGGATATTTAAGTCAGTCAGATGACTTCAGGGAGTTTCTACGGGTACATTGGATGCAATTCCTGGAAGATAATGCGGCTCACGCGCAGGACACACCTCTGCTGTGGTCAACGCCGAAGGCTGTCATGCGAGGTCACATCATCAGTTACGTAAGCATGAAACGCAGGAGCCAAAATAAGAGATTCCAGGAGCTGCATGCAAACCTTCGGCACCTCCAAAATAAATTCTCTTTAGATCCCTCGTTAGATAATAAAAACAACTTCCAGGCGGCACAACTGCTCCACACATTTCTCCAGGGAGAGGCTAAAGCCCATCTAAGTATTCAACAAAACAAATTCTACAGATGGGGAAGTAGAACGGGTTCACTTTTAGCAAATATTACAAAACCTTGGCAGGCAAGAACCCCCATAGCGGCGATAAAATCTTTAACCTCAGGAGAGATACTAACAAGCCCTCGAGAAATAGAGCAGGAATTTTATAGATTTTTATGAGTCCCTATATAGTGCTGATCCCTATGACGCCCAAAAAGTATCATCCTTTCTAGACTCGTTGAGCATGCCGAGTATCTCAGAGGCGCAGAGGGAACAATTGGAGGCTGCAATTACAGAGGAGGAGGTCCGTGGAGTAGTCGCGGGATTGGCAAATGGGAACTCCCCAGGGCCTGATGGATATTCGGCTGAGTTCTTTAAACCCATAACCGCAGAAATTACTCCCCTTCTCACGAAATTGTACAATGATATATATGTGGAGTCAGCGGAGGTGGACTCGTTTCACGACTCTCGAACCATACTACTCCTGAAGCCACAAAGAGATCCGACCCTGCTGGCCTCCTACAGGCCGATATCCTTAATAAATCAGGACTATAAAATTTTGGCTAAAATTCTGGCCATTAGACTACAAAATCTCTTGCCTCAAATTATCCATCCCTCACAAAATGGGTTTATTGCCAATAGGCATTCCACAAAAAATGTACGAACAGCAATGGCGGCTATAACGCAGGCCCGGGAAGCTGGCCAGCCTCTATCCATGCTCCTCAGCCTGGACGCGGAAAAGGCATTTGACAAAGTGTCCTGGCCTTTTCTAAGCACCACTTTGATGCGCAGAGGGTTCGGGGGGCCTTTTCTCAAGTTTTGTAGAATATTTGCATTCTAACTCCACTACTTCCTTACTCATTAATGACAAAATCTCGCCGGTAATTGATCTTTTTAGAGGAGCTAAACAGGGGTGCCCACTGTCGCCTCTGTTTTTTAATTTATCTATTGACCCCCTATTGTACCACATCTCTCAGTCCCCTCTTTACCAGGGAATTTGTTTCTCACATCGGGACATAAAGATCACGGCCTATGCGGATGATCTTCTCCTAATGATAACTAACCCTAAGCAGACACTGGCCCCGATACTTGAGGATGTGATGGATAAGGGAGCATTATCGGGCTACACCATCAACGTCGATAAATGTGAGGGGATGCTCCGGCAGGGCCCGGCAATTCCGGTATGGGCTATATCGCATACAATCCGGTGGTGTAAAAATGAAATTAAATATCTGGGGGTGTGGTTGACCAGAAATCCAGATATCTTATATAAGAAGAACATGGATGTTAATCTGGGGAAGCTCTCGGAGACCATGAGGAGATGGTCCAAACTCCCGCTGTCTTTTTTAGGGAGGTGTAATCTCATCAAAATAGTGGAGTTCCCTCGCCTACTTTACATCTTTCACATGCTCCCTATTTATTTGCGCCCTGGGGAGGAAAAAATTATTAATGCCCAGTATAGGTTATTTATTTGGGACGGTAAACTAGCGCCTATCCCCCTGTTCCTCCTACATCAACACAAATTTAATGGAGGGGTGGGGTTCCCTAATATACGCTTATACAATTTGGCCGCGTTGGGTCGGTTTTTGGCTGATTGGACACAGTCTACGAGTATTTTCACAGATAGCAGGTTAGACCAATTGAACCTTCCGCACATTTCCCTCCTTAATTTTGTTCATCTGTCCTTTGGCAGATTATCACCACAGATGAGGTCAAATCATATGCTGATGCCCATATGGCGGGCATGGCGGAAAATCCGGCAACACAAGCACTTGAATCCGGACTACTCCCTATACCTGTCCTTAATGTCAAATCCGGACTTTCAAGAGGGCAAACCACATAACACGTTCAGAATTTGGCATACAATGGGCGTGCATCAAGTACGTCACTTGATACATATGGACACCAAACAATTACTTTCCATTCGAGACTTGCAGCAAAATTATCATACACTACCAACTCCCTTCTTTAATTACCTGCAAGCAGCAAGTTACGCCACCAAAGTGACACATCTTAAGTCAGCCGATTGGGATATGACTTTTGAACGTACGCTGCTGTACCCACCCTCGAGAAAGCACATTTGTCAGTAATATATAAATATCTCCTTGACGAGGTCGATTACGACCAATCAAGTTACAGTCTGACTAAATGGCAGACTAGAGATGCCTCTTAGACACCATCAGTGATACTGGAGACGTTACAAGACGCTTACAAATATTTGCCAGCGGACAGATATCAGGAGATGTTTATTAAAATAATACACAATGCTTATCTCACACCCTTGAGGGGACATCGAATGGGGAGATTCACAACAGACCAGTGCTTCAAGTGTGGATCGAGTGCAGCCAACTTATATCACTGTCTATGGGAGTGCCCGGAAATCAGGGAATACTGGGAACAGGTGATAGTCTATGTAAAGGATACCTTGCACCTCTCTTACACCGCACCCCTCGTGGGCAATATTTAGCTTTGTAGATAGGGTGGTTTAAAAAATTATCTAGACGGGAAGGGAGACTACTACATATTATAGCGGCAGCCGCCCGTAAAGCAGTTTTGCAAGTGTGGCTACAACCCAAGGCCTCGACCTTTAATATATTCTGGGATAAGCTCAATTACTGGATGCAAATGGATTGGGTAGCGGCCTCTGCACATACAGAGGCAAGGGTAAAGAACTACTTTTCTTTGTGGGGCACATTTATAAATACATTGCCAGAAGACACTAGGAGAAGATTGAAAACGTGTTTTGGGCTGACCTCATGGTATTGAAGTAGACCAATGTTAGGTGAACAGCTGGTAATAGGAGAATGAGGGGGAAACATATAGGTCCAACTTACTATATAGACTGATACATCGCCTAAAGTCAATAAACATCAGAGAAGACGTGGGTTCTTTTGGAAAAAGGGGTATGGCAAGGCAGTCCTATCCAAAACGGGTTTGGGAGAAGGAAAGAAGTCGCACATGCAAACCATTAGCATGTAAGGGTAGAATTGATGTAACCTAGGTAGCTAGAGTTAGATATAGTTAGTTCAGTTTTGGTTAAGTACAAGATGTAAATGTACCAATTATATTAAGAGCATATATTAATAACTGTACTAAATGTTATTTGGTCTTTGAACTGTGGGGTTAGGGTAAAGTAGGGGAAAAAAAAGAAAAGAAAATACTAATGTCTTCAAGCAAAATCCGTTTATCAACCTGTATCACTATATTGTTATCTTGGATAATGTCAATCTTTTCATTTGTACTAATTTGTATGTAAACTGAAGATGTTTAATAAAAACAATGTTAAAAAAAAAAAAAAAAAGATGTTGCAAAAAAAAGTTACTTTGCAATATATCTCCATTAAGAGTGTCCTACCTATTCCTAGATATCCCCTCTTGTAGGGGCTGCATCAGCTCCTCAGGTCGCTATAGCTACAGACCAGTTCGATCTCTCGTGATAGGCTGCCAGAACTGGTTGCTATAGCTGCAAACCTGGCTTTTACTGTAACATAGTAGAAGCCAGTAAACACGCCCCTGAATTCAAAGTGAAACCAAGAAAACGGGACTAAGGTGAGATGAATCAATGTAGTGAGACAACCCCTTTAATCCCTTAAGGACCCAGCCAGTTTTGGCCTTCCTGACACAGCCCTATTTTTGAAATCTGACCTGTGTCACTTTATGTGACAATAACTTTTTGACTCTTTTACCTTCCATTGATTGTTTTCTCGTGACACATTGTACTTTAAGTTAGTTAGAAATTTTGGTCCATACAATCCTTGAAAAATATCTTGAAATTTCATGAAAATTTTGAAAAATTTCATTTTCAAAGTTCTAAAACTTCTGCGTGCAAGACATAATTATTCACCACAAAATAGTTTATAACTAGTGTCTACCATATGTCTACTATAGGTTGGCAGCATTTTTTAAATGCCTTTTTATTTTTTTATGACATTACGGGGCTTAGAAATTTAGTAGTCATTTCTCACAATTTCAAGAAAATTTGCAATATAAATTTTTTTTGGGGACCTGTACGGTTCTGACGTGGCTTTGTCATCTACAGAAGTGTGTTTTATGGAAAGTTTTGACATTTGCTTAAATATGATGGAAACCTCCAATTTCTTGCTTTGGTTTGAGGCGTTAGACCTTGCAGTGTATAAGTAATGGGTGCAGGGTCTCAGAGGATAATTTCTCTAATAGGCAAGATAACCCAGCTCTATCTCCTCACCTTGTGACATACGAGGTCGGTGATTCTCCAGTTCCTCCATCATGACCTCCTTGTACAGATCCTTGTGTCCTTCTAAATACTCCCGCTCCTCCATGGAGAAATAGACAGCGACATCCTGACACCTTATAGGAACCTGACACACAAAATGATACGGTCATCACCCCGACCCCTCCAGTAGTGTTACTGTATAATGTCCCAGCATTCCCAGCAGCAGTGTCACCTCTCCAGTCAGCAGCTCCGTCATCCTGTTGGTGAGTTCTAGGATCTTCTGCTTATTGTCCCTCTCATGTATCAGTGAGTGTGGGGGAGGCTCGATGATGGGGCCCCGGCTCCATCCTCCTGACACACAGGGACGGCTGCTGGGGACCACACAGTCACCTGACGTCTTCTTCACTACTGTGTAATCCTGTGTATGGAGAGAAATCCCTGGATCAGTGACCGATCTCCAGAAATCTAGTATTTGTAACTAATATTACTGCACTGAGAGACGTCCAGGCCACGATTGGACTTCAGAGCTGTGAATATTCCCCATGATAACTGTCATGAACAGCGATGCAAGGGGGGAATCTCAGGGGCACACAATAAGGAGGGCAGAGAATTAGACCCCATGGACAACCTTAATTATGTGCGAAGGAAAGGGAAAACCACACACAGAGTGGTCTCAATGGCACAATCCATATCGGACACACACTCAGGTCCCACCTTCTTCTAAGCAACTTTGGGGGTAACCAGAGATGTTACACAACAGCTCACACTCCGCTCTCACTCAGCCTAAACTATGAGCACATACCCCCACACGGACAACACCACCACCAACAACCACACCTTATAGAAAGGAATCTACGTGACTAGTCACGTGCATCAGCAGTCACTTAACTTCCTCAGAGATTTATGGGGTTCGTTAGGGCAACAAGGCAAAACTATTAAAGTTTTAAGCCTTAAAGGGGTTGTCTCACTACATTGATTCATGTTACCTCAGTCCTGTTTTCTTGGTTTCACTTTGAATTCAGGGGCGTGTTTACTGGCTTCTACTAAGCTGCAGTAGAAGCCAGGTCTGTAGCTATAGCAACCAGTGGTGGCAGTCTATCAGGAGAGATCAAACAGGTCTGTAGCTATAGCCACCACAGGAGCTGATGCAGCCTATAGCTGCCCATAGGGGATATCTAGGAATAGGTAGAACGCTGTTAATGGACACATATTGCAAAGTGACTTGTTTTTGCAAGATCTTTAACATAAAAATCAAACCTTGTAGTGAGACAACCCCTTTAATATACATGAACGGTGCTAAAATAACGAAAAACAGACCTCTTTTCAATTAGATCGGAGGAGTGCAGCTGAAGACACATGGACAGACCTACTCTTGGTGGTAACGCCTTGATCTGACCATGGTCTCTAATCTCCAACGAAACTTCAAAAGCCCCCATGCCCTTCTCCTGCTTAGTTCACAGAAGGGCTAGCTAATTACATGCAGGGGACACTAAGAAAGTCATAATTTCCAGATTCTGTCATAACTGCTAGGAGCATCCGAGTTAGACATAATCACTGCCAAGTTCCAAAGTATGAATTTACCAACCCAGATACACCAAATATGAATATGACTGAATCATAATTTGGGCCGATTCCCATTACTGTGGTTTCCTAAAGCCGAGAGTTCTCATGAACAAGACAGGAGGCGTGGCTGTGTTCCTGGGCCATTACCTCATAAATAAGTTTTGGAAAACATGGTTTATGGCCAAGATTTATTTGATGAATAATTCTTCCCATAGTTCATAATTCGTGCCATGTTCTCAGGGCCCTGGTGACTGATCGTCTAGCTTATGTGAATCTTCTTTCAGAGGTCTCAGCCGCTTTGCCATCTCCTGCTGTGTGCTGGTGCGTGCGTGCACTGGCTCTGTGATATTTAAATGGCCAGTGCAATGGTAATCGGCAAATTACCAGTATGTGGCCACCTCCTCCTTCACTCCCTGCCAGATAGTTCATGTTATTTAGTAATTGCTGGAAAGAGGGGGATGTGCTATTAGTTGATCCATGTATCTAGCCTTTTTACCTAATTATACAGACCATATTGCCTGCCATGTTGCCTGCCCTTTCTGCCTGTCCCTGACCATGCACCTGCCTGCCGATTCTGTACTACACTGTACTTTAGGCAGCCACCGAAAGCAAGTCATGTCAAGGGTAGCGACCTGGTAGTCTCCTGTCGCAGAAGTGCAACCTGCCTTACGGCGGGCTCCAGTGAAAACCAGGAGTCTAATTAGATTCCACTCCATGATGTGGCTTACAAAATCGCTTGCGGTGGTCCAGAGAATGCACCGTATGTTCTGGCCATGGATTCTGCCAGGGTGCCTCTGCCAGATATCCGAGATGTCACGACTGCTGTGGCCCAATAAAGCCAGGCTATTGACCAACTGGTCGTCATGATACAGAACCTTGCTGCCTGTCTGCGTGCATCCACGCCTGCATCTCCATCTGTGGCAAGTTCAATGGCCCCTGTTACACCGGCTGGACTCACATTGCACCTGTCCCACTCACCACACTATGACGGGAACCCGAAGAGATGCAGTCAATGCTCCATCCACATGGAGATTATGGCCCACTATTTTCCTTCTGAATGTGCCAAGGTGGCATTTGTCATGAGTCTCCTGTCCGGCAAAGCCTTGTCCTGGGCTGCTCCCCTCTGGGACCGGGGGGATCCCATGAAAGTGAACATTTAAGTGTTCCTTATCTCTTATATCACGGTATTATTGGTGGCCTAATCTTGTCCATTACGACAAAGACTTTGTTCTATCTTGTGCCACTTCTGCCCGCAACAAGACTCCTCGCCTTAAACCTGCCGGCCTACTTCAACCATTGCCCAGTCCGGAACGACCCTGGACTCACGTCTCCATGGATTTCATTAGTGACTCACCAACCTCTTCTAACAATACAGTCATTTAGGTAGTTATGTACCGTTTCTCCAAAATGCCTTACTTCATGCCTCTGCCTGGACTGCCCTCTGCTCCTCAACTTGCCCTTCACTTCTTCCATCATATCTTCCGTTTACATGGACTTCCTCTACATATTGTCTCCGACCGAGGGGTACAATTAGTGTGCTCTTTGTAATCGTCTTTAAATCTAGCTAGATTTTTCTTCCGCATACCATCCTCAACTGAAAGGACAAGTTAAGAGGGTAAATCAGGCGCTAGAGAACTACCTGCACAATTTTGTCTCTGCCGATCATAACTGGGCTGACCTTCTTCTCTGGGCAGAATTCTCCTAAAATCAACTGGATTCTGAATCTGCTGGCGCTTTCCCCTTCTACACTGTTTATGGGCAACATCCTCGTCCGATGTCCCTGCGGTGAATGCTCAAATTCGTGATATCACCTCTGTCTGGCAAGATACCCAGCGGGTCCTTCAACTTGCTTCCTCTCGTACTAAGTACCAGGTGGACAAGAGAACAAGGCCTCCTACAACTTTCAACCTGGGAGATAAGGTCTGGATCTCTGCCAAAAACATCCGGCTGAATATTCCCAGTGTCAAGCTGTGCCCTAGATTCCTGAGACCGTTTGAGGTCATCAAATGCCTCAATCTTGTGACTTATAAGCTATGTCTGCCTCCAAGCATGCGTATCCAGAACTCCATCCATGTCTCACTCCTCAAGCCTCTCGTCTTCAATTGCTTCTCCTGAAATACCATGTCTCCATCTGAAGTAAATTCCGTTGACAACTATGAGGTGAAAGAGGTCCTTGCTGAAGAGATCATTAGGGGGAAGCAATACTTTCTCATTGACTGGAAGGGTTCCGCTGTAAATTTCGTAAGGGCAAAAAGAGGGAAACCTAAGGAGGGGGTACTGTCACGGAGCACAGTGTGACCCCCACACCGTACCTCTCTGGTCCCAGCCCCTCCGTACTCACCCATCCCCGCTCCTGCATATTTGCCATCTTCTACTGTGTGCCAGCGTATCCCCTCCCTAGGGCATACACACGGGCTGGCTCTGCGAGATTTAATGGGCCAGCGTTTCGGTAACTAACTCGTTGCTGACCCTATATCTGGCCACCTCCTCTTTCGCTCCCTGACAGATTGATGATGTTAATTAGTTATTGCTGGAGAGAGCGTGTTGCGCTATTAGTTGATCCGTGTACCTGTCCTTCCTGCCTGATAATACTGACCACATTGCCTACCGCCTGCTCTAACCTTTTTACGTGTCCCAGACCACGCTCCTGCCAATTCTATACCATGCTGCATCCCGGCCACCATCACAAGCACGTCGCCTCTGGGGTAGTGACCTGGTAGTCTCCCGCTGCAGAAGTCCAAACTGCCTTGCGGAGGGCTCTAGTGAAAACCAGCGGGCTACTTAAGACTCCGCTCCCTGACGTGGCTTACACCATTACTTACGGTGGTCCAGAGAATCCACGTCCCACTGTGACAAAATGACTGCAAGAGTGGAAACCTTTATAAATGTGGTTGGAAAATCACCAGTGAGTGTGAAGCTGCCTGAGATAAACATGTCTCTATGGATGTGGAAATACTTTATGAATTTATGAATTTCCTGGACTAAATTGCAGGTTTTCTGTAATAAGTGTTTCAATGTCTACAGTGCCATAAATATACAGTATTAACTGCCTTGGAATGTGTCTGAACATGTCCTGGCAAATACCCTGACATGTCTCGAGAAGATGGCGCCCTACATCTCAATAAAGATATGTTTTTCAACTGCGCTGTGAGAAGATGGCGGCGGGCTGACTGCCAACCTGAGTGACAGAAATATAGAAGCTTCATGAAAGTCCTATGTTAAAGAGAGATGAGGATGAACTTATGGTGGCAACTCGCCAGGTATCTATGCACAAGTGTGGATTCAAATTGTAACCAATCCCAGAATTAGTTAAGGTGTATGTCACGGATCGCGCCGCAGCCCGTGCCTTGGACCGCGGTCGTGTCCGTGCCCCTGTGTCTAGGTCCGCTGTGGCTCCCTGTGCGGGGCTTACAGCGGCAGTGTCTGTTTGCTCTGCACCTGCTTCTGCTCAGCGTTACTCACCTGGCTCTGCTTCCACGCGTGTCCGTCCTCTGTGGCTTCCCTAGCGTTTGTGTGCACCCCATAGGGCGCGCGCGCCAGCCTGCGGACATTTATGCACACAGTGCCCCTGCTTCCTGTGACCTCTGACCTTTTCCTTCATAAGGAACTTCCTCCCTGGACTCTGGGTCAGTTCGTTGGTGTGCTTCCATAGAGCTAGACCTCTGCTGCTGAAGCTGCTGCTTTGTTAACCCCCTGGTTTCCAGAGTGTCTGCTAAGCTCCTGTTTAAACGTCTGCTTTACCCCGCGCTGTTCCCTGCTGAACTCCTGTCGCTGCATCAGTCAGCTAACTCCTGCTGTGTATACTCTGTTATTTCCCTGGGACTGTGCTTCCATTAAACAGCTACTGCATCCGTTTATCCGTCACCTGTGTCCTGCACTTCGGCTAAATGCCGCGAGTACTGCCATCTCTGCCCGCGGTGGGCCCTGAGAATCTCCTGTACCTGGGCGTTTCTGGCTTTGCGGCCAGTAAACGTGACAGTGTATGGGCCAATTGGATCGGGAATGTCCACTAACTGGCTAAAGTATGTTAACCAATTAAGCGCGATGCCTTACTTATGTTACCACCCTCCAAAGGGTATAAAATAAACAGCTGACCCCGCCCTCATTGGAACTGCACGCTGATCCTGTCTGTGGCTCTGTTTATTCCCTGTTGACACCTAGGCTCGCCGGGACACTATCCTAGGACATAAATAAGAAGCACATTGTCTATGACCCGTTTTGATGGACCCTGCACTGTTCTCTGACGTCATCTTCTATGTTTCTATATAAATCTCAAGCTAGTGACAAAACTCCAATCCTCTGGGATGAACCCAACCATGTGACTGTCTGGGCTCCCGGTGGACCCTCTCCGCCTCAGTATTACTGGCTACTCACCATTCTCATTGCTGATAATCCAGTCCTCTCGGCTGAACCCAACCATCCGATTCCTTTGGCTCCCGGGGGACCGTCTCCTCCTCGGTATAACTGGCTACTCACCATTATCATCGCTCCTAATCCAGTCCTCTAGGTTGAAATCGACCATCTGATTGTCTGAGCTCCCGGTGGGTCCTCTCCTCCTCGGTATAACCGGCTACTCACCATTCTCATTGCTCCTATAACAGTACTATGGCTGCATTGGTTCCCATGATACATAACTACCGGGGGCTGATCTGGTGGCTCAGTTTATTACTTGGAAGCTCCTGAAGCTCTTACACAGGACGCTAGATTCCTCCTTTTCTGGATTTTCTCTTCTATCATTGTTAGATAATACAATAAAG
Source organism: Phyllomedusa bahiana (assembly GCA_025379985.1). Taxonomy (NCBI): domain Eukaryota; kingdom Metazoa; phylum Chordata; class Amphibia; order Anura; family Hylidae; genus Phyllomedusa; species Phyllomedusa bahiana. The sequence continues at coordinate 28,796 of JAODAL010010962.1, read as the reverse complement.
ATCATAGAAATATAGAAAGTTTACCTCTCCGGTCACCAGGTGGATGATCTCCAAGGTGAGGTCTAATATTCTTCTGCTGATCTCAATCCTGTCCGTGTCCATCCTTCTGTCAGTCATTCAGAAGAAGGAACGCTGTGTATAGGAATAGAGAAAACCGGATGAACTAGAAGGTTATACTATTGCAGGCGCCTTTGTGAAGAAAGAAGGGGGCCCCCAATTTTACAGGGGCCACAACATGAGTGACAAACACAACCTCTGGGGGCAGAGGAGAATCAGTTTCAGAACTATCACCGCATGGAGTTAGGGCTGTGTTTGCCATTGGGCAAAACTAGGCATTTGCCCAGGGGCCCCATGAGTCTAGGGGCTCCGAGCAGTCAAGAGGTTTGGTGATATTTGTTCTGTGTATAGCAGTATTAGGCTATGTCCACACTGCACATGATTACGATCGTATCTCCGGCGCTTTTCGTTTTTTAAAAGCACCGCAGATACGATCGTCAGTGTGTTGCCATAGACGGCAATAGAAAAGACGAGTTGCTGTCTACACAGCTCGTCTTTACTCTGCCCGTCTTTCGGCCAGCGGCGTATTATACACATGTTGTATAATACGCCGGTGCTTTCTCGTCTTCTTGATGTCTTCCATACAATACTATTGTATGGGGGACGTCGGGAAAACGAGAAAGCGGGCCGCGGCTTTTGCACAAAGCGTGACAAAAGCCGCGGTCCTGCCATCAGAGAAAGAACGGCCGTTTTGGGGCCGTTTTCTCTGATGCAGTGTAGACATAGCCTTACTTGGTAACCGTGTAACCATCATTTAGAAGTTTACATAGAAAACTGTCTTCTATTTGTATGTCTTTACATAGAATCTATTCTTTTATATAAATACAGTTGAAACCAGAAGTTTCCATCCACTATATAAAAAGCCCCATCTGCAGGTTTTTCTCTCTGACATGAAATCAAAATAAATTTTCCCCCGTTTTAGGTCATTAGAACCAAATTATTTATTTTTCAAATGCCCGAAAATGAAAGAGAGGGGAAAATTTTTTAAGGCATTTTTATTACTTTCTGCAAAAATGAAAGTTTCCATGCACTGGGATTACTCTGCCTTTATACAATTTGAGACCGCCCATATGATGAGGTCAGGTCTTTGGAAGCTTCTGATAGATTTATTGGCAACATCTGAGTTAATTAGAGACACAGCTGTGGATGAGTATATTGTGGCATACCAAAAACTCACTGCTTCTGTGTGTAACATCATGGAAAAAGTCTAAAGAAATCAGCCAGGATATCAGGAAGAGAATTGTGGACTTGCACAAGTCTGGATCATCCTTGAGTGCAATTTCCAGATACATGAAGGTGCCTCATTCATCTGTACAAACCAGAGCCGTGTTAACAGCATTATGGGCCCCTGGGCTGAGCTGTGCACTGGGCACCCAACCACTCACAAAAATATATACAGTGGGTAGGGAAAGTATTCAGACCCCTTTACATTTTTCACTCTTACTTTCATTGCAGACATTTGCTAAGATACAAATAGTTAATTTTATTGCTCATTAATATACACTCTGCCCCCCCCCCTCCCCAATCGTTAAAGGAAAAAAACAGTAATGTAGATATTTTTGCAAATTTATTAAACAAGAAAAACTGGTCATAAGTATTCAGACCCTTTGCTGTGACACTCATATTTAACTCACATGCTGTCCATTTCCTTCTGATCCTCCTTGAGATGGTTCTACTCCTTCACTGGAGTCCACCTGTGTTTAATTAAACTGATTGGACTTGATTAGGAAAGACACCCACCTGTCTATATAAGACCTCACTGCTCACAGTGCATGTCAGAGCACATGAGAATCATGAGGTATAAGGAACTGCCGAAGGAGCTCAGAGACAGAATTGTGGTAAGGCACAGATCTGGCCAAGGTTACAAAGAATTTCTGCAGCACTCAAGGTTCCTAAGAGCACAGTGGCCTTCATAATCCTAAAATGGAAAAAAAGTTTGGAAGATCACAACTCTTCCTCGACCCGGTCGGCCAGCCAAACTAAGTAATCGTGGGAGAAGAGCCTTGGTGAGAGAGGTAAAGAAGAACCCCAAGATCACTGTGGCTGAGCTCCAGAGATGCAGGAGGGGGATGGGAGAAAGTTCCACAAAGTCACTGATCACTGCAGTCTCCACCAGTCGGGGCTTTATGGCAGAGACCGGCCGATGGAAGCCTCTCCTCAGTGCAAGACATAGGAAAGCCACAGACGGAAGCCTCTCCTCAGTGCAAAACATATGAAAGCCGCAGACGGAAGCCTCTCCTCAGTGCGGGACATAGGAAAGCCGCAGACGGAAGCCTTCCTCAGTGCAAGACATAGGGAAAAACCCCAGACGGAAGCCTCTCCTCAGTGCAAGACAAAGGAAAGCTGCAGACGGAAGCCTCTCTCAGTGCAAGACATAGGAAAGCCGCAGACGGAAGCCTCTCCTCAGTGCAAGACAAAGGAAAGCCTCAGACGGGAAAGCCTCTCCTCAGTGCAAGACAATAGGAAAGCCGCGACGGAAGCCTCTCCTCAGTGCAAGACATAGGAAAGCCGAACGGAAACCTCCTCAGTGCAAGACATAGGAAAGCCGCAGACGGAAGCCTCTCCTCAGTGCAGGACATAGGAAAGCCGCAGGCAGTTTGCACATGAAGGATCCCAGACTATGAGGAATCAGATTCTCTGCTCTGAGGAGACGAAGACTGAACTTTTTGGTGTTAATTGTAAGCGATAGAGAAAACCAGGCCCTGCTCATCACCTGCCCAATACAATCCCAACAGTGACACATGGTGGGGGCAGCATCAGGCTATGGGGACAGTGACACATGGTGGGGGCAGCATCAGGCTATGGGGACAGTGACACATGGTGGGGGCAGCATCAGGCTATGGGGGCAGGGACAGGACGACTGGTTGCAATTGAAGGAAAGATGAATGCGGCCAAGTACAGAGATCTCCTGGTTTGAAAAACCTCTTTCAGACGCTCTGACCTCCAAGACTGGGCCGAAGGTTCTTCTTCTAACAAGACAAGGACCCTAAGCTCACAGCTAAAATAACAGAGCAGTAGCTTCAGAACTGTGTGCCCATTCCTGACTGGCCCAGCCATAGCCCAGACCTAAACCCAATTGAGCATCTCTGGAGAGACTTGAAAATGGCATCCACCAACGTTCACCATCCAACCTGAGGGAACTGGAGAGGATCTGTAAGGAATAGGCAGATCCCCAAATCCAGGGGTGAAAAACTTGTCGCATCATTCCCAAGAAGACTCATGGCTGTACTAGCTCAAGATGTGCATCTACTCAATACTGAGCCATGGGTCTGAATAGGGGATGTATCGCTTCATCAGTTTGTGTTTCATTGTAATTTCAGCTTCTCAACTCTTCAAATCCAGGGGCGTTTCTTCCCCTCCCAGCTGGGTGTTTCTTAAATGAAGGGGGATGACATCATCCCCCTTCACTGTAAATGCTCGCTCCCGAGTCAGTGTGCTCCCACCCCCCTCTGTCTGAGTCCACATGTCACTGTGTCGTTCCTCTCCCTATGCCGTGTTATTTTGTAAGAGCTGTTTACATACCACAGGCCTGCATTCATTCTAGACAAACTTCTATGAACTTAGAACACTGATCTCTTCTCCTCTCCACGCTGGAGGTTTGTTTACAGTTTAATCCAGTCTTTTATGAACTCATCCAGAGGGGCACAGATCTGTCTCCTTTCTATGTTTACACGCAGCTAGCATTAAGCAACCGGGCACAATTCTGCTGTTTTTGATTGTAGAAGCAGCTGCAGTGTTACTGTGAAGCTGCTGGCTGTGCAAAAGTGAAATGTTGCCGGGGCCCCTTATTCTGATGAGAGGCAGGAAAGCACGCTCCCGTTTAATACGACCGGGGGCCAGACAGAATGTAAATTAGTAGAGCCATCAGCCAATGAAATGAAAGGAGGTGGAATCCGACCACCACTGGGGAACAGTGTTTACAGAAAACGAAGATAAGGGACAGTGTGAATACAAGACAGCTTTACAAATAACATCCAATTGCAAAGTTGCTTGTTTTCACTGTCCCCTTATTCTGAAGACCATTTAATGTAATGAAACAACTCCTTTAAGACCATGTGATATTTCAGTTTTTCTTGCTTAATAAATTTGCAGAAATATCTACATTTCTGGTTTATTTCTTTCAAGATGGGGGGAGGACAGAGTGTACATTAATGAGCCAAAAAAGGAGCTTATTGAATCTTACCAAATGGCTGCAATGAAAGAAAGAGTGAAAAATGTAAAGGGGTCTGAATACTTTCCGTACTGTACATTATCAATAACACACTTACATTTATTGTTTGTTTCAACAAACTATGTTCAAAAGCAGAAGGGGATGTTACACGGCGTGTTGGGTCTGGGTCCGTCTCGATGCATCTAGCAATGAGCAGGGTGATTTTGCACTGCTCACAATGTAAAACACGCATCGGGGTTCAAACAAGTGATCGCAGGTGCGTCTCATTGCGTCTTATGATCCGTCCGTCTTTCATGTCAATTCTTGGTCCGAAAGATGCAATATATGGAGCCCTATAATATACTATAGGGTGCGATCCTGCTGCAGGCACCTGAGTGTTGGATCCGTTTAGGATACGATCACCGCTGCATTTTTGGATGCGATTTTTCGATCTGAAACGGATAAAAAAACGCCGTGTGAACAAACCCCAAATGTTAATACGTTAGAACTTTTTTATGGCATTTAAAGGGGTTTTGCCAAGATGTAATGTTGACGTGGGATCCTCCAAAATGGGTATTTAATCACTTTTCTAAATATATGTGATTAAAAAAATGCAGCCTGAGAGAGCTACAGGCTGCCTTACCTGCCCTTAGTTACTTAAAAGGCTTGCTTTAGATATGACCTGACAAGAGCTGCTGGCCGGGCTTGCACAGAGCACACTTCTTATCTGATGAAAGGGAGCTGAAGAAGCTTTCAAGGCACTGGGTGTAACGAACGGCGCCGCAGCCCATCCCCCGGGCGCGTTCGTTCCCTGGCTCCTTCCCAGGTGCCGCAGGCGAGTGGCCGCACGGTCCGTGCGCGCGCTCGTCCCGCGGCGTGCAACGGCTTACCCGACCCCGCTCCTGACTCCAGGCGCCCGTCACGGCCGGTGTGCGCGTCCCCACTCCTTAAGGTCCGTGCAAGCCGGTCTTCTCTCTCTTAAAGGGCCAGTGCGCCGGTAATTGGCTGATTGCCGGCCACTGACCCTATATATTGGCTCCTCCTCTGGCAGCCCTCTGCCAGATCTTTAGTGCCCTCTGAGTCTTTAGAGAAAGCGTCTTGTCTCCGTTTGTCTTTACCGTCTACCAGACCGTCTCGCTACCGTTCTCTGACCAAGAACCTCTGCCGCCTGCCCTGCCCCTACGGGCCTGCCCCCAAATTACTTTCTCAGCCTGCGATGGGGAAAGAAAACCTGGTAGTTCCCCGGGCCCAGCAAGTCCATCCCGCTTTGCGGCGGGTTTGGTTTGAAAAAAGGGTTCTACTTAGATCCGCTCCCTGGCGTGGGCTTTCACCATCGCTTGCGGTGGCCCAGCGGATCCACTACCACCGCCGTTACACCGGGTAGAAATATGTTGTCTTTTGTATACAGAATCCACTAGTTGTAGTGTGATTATCTTTGTAGATCCCTGCTTTATCTGATGATAGGGAACATGAACGAGCTTTCAAGCTGCTGTGGAGAAGGTTTTGTCTTTTGTATAAGAACCCATAGTTGTAGTTTGTTTATTTGAGTGAAATTTCAACGATCCCTTATGCAGGGCTCTTGCTTTGGCTGTGTCCTTCTTTTTAGCTCAGCATTGCTTTGTTTACGTTTGCTTCTTAGCAGATAAGGCGCATCCTGGCAAAACCCCTTTAAGGTTCAGATTAAGTAACAAGGTGATGTGATAGACAGGAGCGTTATGGATGCATTCATATTTATTGGGTCTCATTTATCAAAATGTTAACGTAGGACTGTCTGTTCCCCATAGAAAACCAATCAGAGCTTTTTCAAACACTATATGAATAAAAAGCTGAGTCCATTGGTTGCTATGGGCGTTTGGGTTGATGGGCACACATATGTGGGGGCGTAAGCGGCGTGTACTGTGGCACTGCTATACACCTGGAGCTCCAGAAGGAGGCGCTGGCCCGCGCTCTGACATTCACTCTCCCGTCACTTCTTTCTCGCAGCGCATATTGTACTCTGGGGAAACCAGCGGGTATCACAGATCTCAATGACAACTATGAATTACACAATCACTGAAGTGCGGACTGAGAAGACGTCGTGTGAACAGTCCTTCATTTTTCTGTACAAAATAAGATTTTTTATTTGGGAATCCTAAGTTTTTGTGCAGAATTTGGGGTTTTTTTGCATTATTTTTCGAGTTGTTTAACCATTCTTAATTTTCTTTTTTTATAGTCCCAATATGTGGCTGGGCTTTTATAATCCAGAGCAATACCCGGCTGTATTGCTGCAGCAGCCGGGCGCACCTGGGAGCTCACAGCAATTCATAAAAACTTCATGTGGTCAGTAAGCCTCTCGCCCCAGGCCAGACCCCGCAGCACTTCATAAGTTAAATGGGTGGCTGCCTGGCCTGAGGGCACAGGGTGGTCCTACCACAGTAGTCATGTGGCCATTTTACAACTTTAGAAATGGCCACAGGGAGTGTAAAAGTTTTTGGTGCCGCCCGAGATTTTGGATAACCCATTTTGTCTACAAACCTGCCCCCTTTTTATAACCCACACCCCCCTTACACAACCTAATAGGGGTCTGCCAAAACCCCCGATGGTGCAGTCAGTGATCGTGGGGGTATTTTACCCCGCTTCGTGCTGTACGCAGTATCTGGCAGCGCCCACTAGAAGGGGCCGCACTGCACTAGCGCTGGGTGCCCTGTATTCTCGGGATTGATGGGGGTCCTGAAAGTCAGAACAAATCATAATAATATAAGAAGCAGAACTTACAGCACAAAACATTTTTTTAGATGGGAAAATTTAATTAAGCTGGGCCTAAAATACCCCGGGGTACCAAAAATTTTGCCCAAAAACCCTCTTTGTACTTTACAATTAAAATGGCCACCCTTGTAGCCACAGAATATTGCCCGTCACAGCGCCCACCTAAGGGCTTGTCCCCACCCACGGCTTTTCCATTGGTTTTTCAGACGTTTTTCAGATTTTTACATTGATTTAAAGGGAACCTGTCACATAGTTTTTGCCCCCCTGGCTGAGGACAGCAAATCATTCGGCTTTTTCCCAGCGCCGTGCCCCTTTAAATCTGGAAGATCTGGAGTTTTCGTTATTTAAACCCGGGACCTCTCCCCTGATGAAGCCGGGTTTAGCTGGTGAAACTGTCGGGGGGGTCAGATATATTTTTTAAATTGTGATTTTCACCTCTGCTAGAAGTTCCCCCGTGAGAGGGTTTCAAAAAAAAATGTCAGGGGCTGGGCAGCGCTCGGTTCAGGGGAAAGTCGAGCAGTGACACGAAAACACCCTATAAGACGTCTGATGGAGCTGGTGAGTACAGAGCCCAGCCACTCCTGACACGAGCAGTCGCCCCCAGCCAATGGGGGGCCCGGAGGCCATCCCCAACGCTACAGGGGCTGGGGATCACTTTTAAAACCCGTAGCTGAGCGCGCCCTGCGTATTCCCCGGCTGCCTTGCTCCCTGTGCTATTCTTTTTGTTTGCTTACCGTGTACCTACTGCTTGTTCCCTGCCCCCGGGTTTCTTCTTTTTTTGTACCTCCTCCCGTTCGTGTTTGACCTCGGCCTGTTTACGTTTTTCCCTCGGGTTCGATTTGTGGCTTTGGCCCCTGATTTGGATTGACCCGGACTGTCTGACTATTCTTCCCCCTGCGGCCCCAGCACTTTAGCACGCAGGGACTTCGCCCATTGCCGTCTGCCCCTAGGGAAAGCACGTCAAGCAGGCGGGACAGGGTGGGTTCCAGCAGGGCTCCTGTACCCCCTTTTGGGGACATTATGGGGCAGGCCAAAAACCGTTCGGGCTTACCCATATAACCCCCTTTAACACTATGGAGGGGAAGAGGGTCAACCCCAGGTAGCCCGGGTCTGGTGCTGAGGGTAGAACACAGGAATTCCCCCAAGGAGAGGTCCCGCACTCCCTTTCCCCCTCCTTGAAGCCCCCATCCATTTCTGACGGTTTTCTCGGGCAACAGGGGGCCTTTTTGGGGCATTTAGAGAGGGATGTCGCCTGTATTTTAGGCTTCGCCCACATCCCTCGGGCAATGGGGGCAAAGGGGGGGAATGGTTATTCGCTACTTGGGGTCCCCCCCAGGAGTGGCATTTTCGTTAACCCCCCGGGGGAAGAACTGTCTTCTGGGACACCTTTCCCCGCCTTGGGGGTCTTTTTGATGCCCCGGATGGGGAATTTGGGCCAAAGCCAGCTGCCACCTTTGGCAGGGTAAAAAACGGTGGAGGAATTTTGCTCTAAATTTTCGTGCGGGTGCTTCCTCTGGGGGAAAATGACCCAGCTTCAATGCAGTTTAGATTTAATTTTAGCTGACCATGTAATATTTGTTGGTGGCTACCCTTTCCCTGGTATTTTTAGATGAGGCATGGCACAGCTTGTCGGGACAGACGTTTTAGGGAGGACTTGGGGAAAAGGTTTCCTCCCGGTGGCCCACACCAGGTCCCCCTAAACCCGTTGTTTCTGATTTAAACCCGGGGGAGCCCAGCAATGGGGGCTTTTCGTCATTGGGGCATGACCGTAGGATATCGTCGAAAACCCCGGGTTGGGCTTCTACTGGGGGAAGATGGACCGGTTTGGGAGTCCCAAAGGGAAGCCAGGCCAAAAAAACTCCAGCGCCTAGGGGTCAGCAGGAAGATCACCTGGGCGAGCAGGAAATTTCCTATCATATCCAAAAAAATTGCTGCTACCATTAAGATTTATATTTGTCGGTCTGGTTCGGGGAGGGGTTTTGGATTCGGATCAGCTCAAATTTTTTTTGACGTTTTTCTCAAATTTTGGGGGCCTACCTTGGACCGCTACAGTCTCTACGGGTAGTGGATTGACCCCATCCACTAGTGGGGGCACAACCCCAACATTGTACTCCTGAGCTGGAGAGGTTGGACCCATACATACTGAAAAGTGACTTATTTACAGGGAGGGCTCCCGGGGATGGGGTGTTGGGGTGCCCGCTTCAGAACAAAACCCCATGTTTTGACGGAATTCAGGTGACTTATCAAGGGGGGACAACGGGGGTTTGCAGATTCCCTCCCAACGGGGCAATACTGATGGAGCAAATCCTGTTTTTTCCCGTGATTTTGCTGATTTTTTCTCAAAAACAGTGGAGATACTACCCCCCATGATCTACGACTGTGCCTTTGACCTATTCCCCGGAAAAGGGTTTTCCCCAAGGGGGGAGGTATATAATCTGTCTGGCCCAGAGGACAGCAATGAACAAAAATTTTTGCAAAAAGTTTACAGAAGGGGCATACCCGCCCTTTGGGTGTCTCCCAGGGGGAGGGGGTTTTTTTTTGGGGAAAAAAAGGGGATGGGGGGCCCTCCGCCATCATAGATTACCGTGAACTGAATAAAAAAGGTAAAAAAACCAATCCCCTTTTCCCCTTGATCCCGGGATCTGTTCAATCAATCCAGGGCAAAGGGGTTTTCCAAGTTGGCCCTTTAGGGGGGCCTATAACCTCATCCTTACCGAAAGGGAAGGGGAAAAAACCGCTTTTAACACTCCTGAAGGTCATTTGAGTATCAGGTGTTGCGTTTGGGTTGTGTAATCCCCCCCGCGTGTTCCAGAACCTGGTTAATGATATTTTCCGTGTCTCTTTGGGTTGTTGTAAGTCGTTACCGTGGGAAAAATTTTTTAAACTATTCGTTAGATTGGTCTCCACGTTAAACACTACGGCAGGTATTGCAAATCCCGAAGGGAAAAAAATTTTTTCAAGCTTGAAAAATGGTTTTTGGGGGAGGAGGTACCCCTTTCCTTTGGGGACATCCGATCAACTCATTTCAAAGGACCCCGGGAAAATTCAGGGCCATTTCCCATGGGTCCGCCTTTATTTCTGAGGGCCCCGCAGCGGTTCCTAGGGTTTGCAAAATACTATCATAAATTTATTCAATTTTTCGTCTTTTTTTCGGCCTTTGACTACATGACTAAGAAGGGGGGTGAAATTCAGTAGTTGGCAATCTAGGCAATAGATGCATTTGGGAAATTTAAATGTTTTGTATTAGCCCTGTTTGATTTAAGCAGACACAGCAAAACCCTTTGTCGTTGAGGTTGATCTTCCGGTATGGGCAGGGGCGGTCTTGTCTAGGGGTCCCCTAATAACTAACCCCTTTCCCCCTTTTGCCTTCTTTTCACGAAATTTTCCTCACGAAAGGAATTATGAGTTTGGGGAAACGGAAATTTGTTGGGTATTTAAATGGGCCTCGAGGAAAGCGCCCAATTCCTCGAGGGTGCCCCACAGTCACGGTCCTTACTATCTAAGAATTTACTTTTAGGGGCTAAAAGGTTTAAAACCACGAAGCCGTTGGGGATTATTTTTTTGCGCCCAAAATTTTTTTTTTTTTACTTACAGACGGTTTGAAAAATGTGAAGGGGGATGCTCTATCTAGAAGCTTCTGTGCCAGCCACGCACTCAGGGGGACCGCACTAAATTGCCCAAAGGGGACTATTGTCTCAGCTATTTCCCCTGATTTAGCCACTGAGGTTAATCCCACCAGGGGAGAGACCCGTTAACTGTCCTATTTTTTTTGAAGGTTTTTGTCCCCCACCAGTTTCAGCAAGAATTTTAAAGAATTTTATATTGTGTTTTATCTGGGGATCCTGGATTGTCTGGCACAAAAAGTTATTTCTGTAATTACTGGGGGCCACATTGCCTCGGATATTGAGGCCTATGGGCATTTTTGGGGTCTGCGCTCGGGGGAAATTTTCCCAGAACTCTCCTCCTGGGAACTTTGCCCCCTACCTGTACCTGAAAGTCCATGGGGACCCCAATCTCCAGATTTTAGACGGGCCTTCCCATTCAGAGAGCAAAACGGTTATTTTGGTGGGAGGGACCGATTCAGTAAAAAATTGCCACTTTTTCCCCTTTTGGGGGGTTTCCGCATCCAAAAACGGGGCTGAACTCTTTTAAAAAAAAAAAAAAAAAAAAAAAAAAAAAAACAAACACATTGTCAAACTGCATTTTTTCCAAAAAATTGTTTTAAAAGAGGGGTTCAGTTCGTTTCTCGTTTTTGGAGACCCCCTTTTCAAGGTCGGGGACACCCTGCCTTCTCCATGGCTTCCACCCAAGATAATGGGGGACTGAAGGGTAAAACAAAAGGTAACACAAAAACTCCGTTGTTTTGTTCGCAGCAGGTAGGGGTAAAATACTTACCGTTTGGGTTTAATTTTCCAAACAATCAGGATGAGCTCGTCTGGTACCTCGCCATTTTACTGTAAATTTTGGTTTTCACCCAAGGCAACGTAATTTTCCAGTGCATCTCTTGATCCGCGGGTGGGGGGTTATCATTAAGGGTCTGTGCACAGCTGGGCCCCAAATTCAGAAAACTTGGGTTTCAACCCCAAAAAACCAAAGAAAAATTTTGAAGTGGCTCTTTGTTTTTAGAGGATTTGCGGTTGGGGATAAAGTATGGTTGCCACCCAAAATCGCGATTGAAAAATTCCCCCTGGGAAACGATTTTGGTCCCTATTGGGTTTGGGGGGGTTAACCCCTGGCATATCGCGAAATTACCCTCGTCTGTCCAATACAAACTTTGTTTCCCTCGGCACTTCTTAAGGGTACATTCAGCCTTTTTTATCCGCCCCAACCTCCCCCTGGTTTGTATTGAGGGGAGTTGAATAGAAATCGCCCTATTTTGGTTTTTTTTTTGTTTTTTAAGGTAAAGGTTTGGTAATGGTTTGGAAGGGGTATGGTCCCTGAGGAAGAAGGGTTCCCCCTTAAATCCATCCATGCTGATGATGGTGAGGGAAAAAAATTCCCTGAGTCTCACCCCACCAGACAAGGGAAGGGTCCAGTTTTCCCCCCTCCTAAAAAGGGGGGGTAAAAATGTCAGGGGCTGGGCGCGCTCGGTTGCGGGGGGGAAGGCTTTTCAGCAGCTGATCAGCGACCCCCCCCCGATAGACAGTCCCGGGGTGGGAGCTGTGTGAGTGACGACCCCACCACTCCGACACGAGGTAGTCGCACAAGCCCCAATGGGAGGAACCGGAGGCCGCTCCAATCAGCTACAGGGGCGGTATCTGGGGATCACATTTAAATTTCCCTCCAGCTGAGTGCGCGCCTGCAAATATCTTCTGGCTGCCTTGCTACCTGTGCTATGCTTGTTGTTTGCTTACCTGTGTACCTACCTGGGCTTGCTCTCCTGGACCCGGCTTGTCTTCTTTTTTTTGTACCTCGCTCCCATTCATGTTTGACCTCGGCTTGTTTACGTTTTTTCCTCTGGTTCTGATTTTTTTGGCTTGGGCGTTCCTCATTTGGTATTGACCCGGACTGTCTGACTATTCTTCCTCCTGACGGCCCCAGCACTTTAGCAGCGCAGGGACTGTCGCCCAGTTGCCGTCAAGCAGGCAGGGACAGTAAGCTGGGTTCCAGTCAGGGCTCACTGTACCTCCCTTGACGTGACAGAAACCTTATTTGTTTTGTGTCCATTAGATTAGGGATGACTGCCCAAGTAGGATGCTTGGGATCCCTTACTGGAGCTAGTATATTGCTGTATATATAGGGTTTTCCTGTTAATGGGTGGTGCTCCACCAGACTTCATAATAGAAAAGGAGTTATTCCTTCTTTCAGAAGTAGAAAGGGATAAATTGAGAGGTTAGAAATCAGTTTTTTTTAAAAAAAACATTAATTTTTATTGTAAGGAGAGAGCAGTTTTCATAGACACATTGTAAAATACAAAGGAAAAGGAAAAACAAACCAATAACAAAAACCCAAAGGCCATGTATCGTCAGTTACACAGGAAAGACATGAAAATTACATTATGTCCGCATCCTGGATAAGATTTCCCATTTGAGTGTTGAGCCCCAAGAAACCCCAAACATCCCTTGTACAATGTATAAGGTTCTCTACAACCCTAGCTAAGTAAACTGCGCGGTACTCAATTGAGAGGAGTCAGTTGGTAGGTAGAGTCCTCCCAACCTGCCATCGTTGCCTTCTCTTGGAAAGCAGATGAGGAGGGGTAATGAGATTGATTTCGTTTTGGAATTGGTTGTTGACCCTGTCTAGGACCCTCTGAAACCCGGGGGTATTAGTGGACTTCCAATGAAAGGCCACAGTGAATCTCGCGGCTACCAGAATATGCTGGATCACTGTTTGATGTGAGCGCGGAAGCTCATACGTTCCAATGTCTAGCAGTGCAAGCTCCTGTGAAAGAATGAACTGAGGACAAAAAAAATTTTGTTGGAAAGCCGTTCCACTTGGACCAAAGAGGTCTAACAATAGGGCACAACCACCACATATTGATAGGGAGCCTGCTGCACTGCAATATCTCCATCACATCTTGGAAGTACCTGGAAATATATGAGCCGCTCGGACCGGGGTGAGGTACCGCGGAGGTGTATCTTCCTCGATAGGGCTAATGGGTTAATGCAGTTACAGTGTCTAGGGACTGAAGCAGCCGCTTCCCTCCACTCTTGTACCGTAAAGGATTTGGACAACTCCGCCCCCCATTTGATCATGTACTCCAGCTTAGTGTCTTCCTCTTTTTTCATTATTGTCAGATAAGCCGCTGCCACCCTTTCGTGGTACAATGGTCGTCTAACATGAAACATGGGAAAAGGGGATGGGTATTTATGGGGAGAGAGTCAGGCAAGGAAGAAATGGCATGTCTTATCTGTAGGTAAACATGAAATTGTGAATTGGGTAGGGAAAAACTGGGATGAGAGATCCGAAAAAGTTCCCAAAGGTCCCCTTTTGAGAAGAGGTCCCCAACTATCCAAACCCCCCTTGAATCCATGTTCCAGGCATATGTCCGGTATAGCCCCATATAGCTTGATAGAGGGCAATAATTTTTTTGCTAATAAAGTAATTTATGTTTACTTACTATGTGGTTTTGCCCCCACAGAGATAAGGTTGTTGTGTAGTTGCAAGGAAGTACGCGAGAAGGGATCGTGTGAACCCTAGGGTCAAGGCCATGAGGTGGTCTTTGGGTTTAGCCCAGGGGCATCAGTGCGTTTTTGATACACGTCCAGTTGGTGTGCATGGGGGGGCATTCCAGTGTAGAGCACTGTTCTAGGATGGAGGCGATATTATACGCCTTCAGATCCGGGACAGCCATGCCTCCTGTGATTTCAACATATATAGGTTTTGTCTTTTGAAACGGGGCCTCTTGCTCTCCCAGATAAACCGTAGGAACAGGGATTGGAGCTTGTGTAACAGTTTTGTTGGGGTAATAAGGGGGAGCGCCCTAGCTACATACAAAAATTTAGGGAGGGGAATCATTTTTGCGAGACTGACTCTGGCCATCCAGGAAAGCGAGTACTGGTTAAACCTGGAAAGGTTTCCACAGACAGGGATGAAGCAGTTCTTCCCAGTTTCCCCCCGATAGTATCCTGCAAAGCCAGAAATATCTTGACTCCTAGGTACACAATGTGTGACTCTGACCAGGTGAAGTTAAAATGACACAGAGCAGATTGGACTCGGGGAGGGCAGTGGAGTGGTAAAATGTTAGATTTAGTGATATTCAACTTGTATAGGGACACTTTGCTGAAGTATGTCAAGCAAGGCAGGGATCGATTCTTCTGGGTTCTGACCCATTATCAGGACATCGGGCCGCGTTAAAGGCTGGTTTTTTTGACTGGACAGAGCTATTTCCACTCCTTTTAATGAGAGGGACACCCTAATCAACTCCCCTAGAGGTTCGATGCAAAGATCAAAAATCAGGGGCGAGAGTGGACAACCTTCCTAGTGCCATTTGAAATAGTAAACGGTTGCGATGAAAATCCTGATGAGAACACAGTACTGAGGGGGTTGTGTATAGTGAAGAAATTGCCGCGTGTTTTTTGGCCCCCCAAAACCAAATTTAAAAAGAACCTCCCGAGTTAATCCCAGCAAAAGCGGTCAAAAGCTTTCTCCCATCGAGAGAAAGAAGGGACCGTTGGCGCCTTATTTTTATCAAGGTATTGTAAAACATTCAGGACTCGACGGGTTGCCGTCTCTAGCCTGCCGTCCTTGTATGAACCCCACCTGGTCAGAAAATAATTTGGGATGGCGTATTCTGTTACCCTATTAGCAATAATCTTAGCAAGAACTTATATCAGAATTAAGTAGGGAATGGGCAAAAATTTGCCAAATTATCTTGTGGCTTGTCTGGCTTAGGGATAGTCACAATGGAAGCTAGTAGCATCTCCGAGGGGGAAGGTGGCCATTAAGGAAGGAGTTGAAGGTGTCTAAAAGGCATTTACTGAGAGGGGTTTGAAAAAGTTTATAATATTCGTTGTTTAACCCATCTGGGCCCGGGGATTTATTTAATTTGGATTGATAGCTTGCAGAAGTTCCTGGGAGGTGATAGGCGAGTTGAGGGAGGACTAGAAATCAGTTTTTTAAACAGTGTGTAGAGAGGTTAAGTGTTATACATAATAAAAGTTATGTTTTAGTGTTTTACAGATAGAGAACTGATAGAGTTTAAGTTTGCCTATGGCAAAATAGTAAATATTCATGTATTTAATGCTCAAATCTGCAGTTTTCAGTCATTAGAGTCCTTCAGAGTGTCAGTTTTTTTCAAACCCCGCCCACCTCAACTGACAAACCTATTACTTTGAATAGTTAGAAACATGTGAATAACTGTCAGTGGGCGGCGCTAGCCTTTGGTGGGCGGGGCTAGCAACTACTCATGAATAAGATTTGAGGGGTAAATGCTCTATAACTGCTGCATCTTACAAAATAAGGGACACAGCACTGGAAACACAGGTCTGACACTGGCTTGTGCTGCCCTCAGCAAGGGGGGCACAACCTATGGGACAGGTTCCCTTTCACCCCGTCACCGCTGGAGCCAGTTTTGGTCTCTTAGACAGAGCCCAATTTTTGAATCCAAACTGTGTCACTTTATGTGGGAAAAACTTTTTGACATTTTTACCTTCCATGTGATTCAGAGACTTTTTTTGTGACACAGTGTGCTTTAAGACAGTAAGAAATTTTGGTCCAAAAAGTCCTGGTCTATTTGTTAAAAATATCACATTATCATGAAAAAATTTACTGTTTTCAAACTTCAAAAAATTCTGCATGTAAGACTGTTATTTCACTCAAAATAACCTATAACCAGCGTCTACCATATGTCCACTGGAGGTTGGCATCATTTTTAATGTCTTTTTTTATAGCATTAGGGGGCATAGAAATTTAGTAGTAATTTTCAAGAAAATTTGTAATACACATTTTTTAGGGACCAGTCCAGTTCTGAGATGGCTTTGAGGGCCCTGTATGGTAGATACACTCATAAATGATTTCACCTAAGAAACTACACCCCTTAAAGTATTCAAAACAGCATTTTGGAGGTTTAGGTATTTCACAGGAATTAGAGCAAAGTGGAGGTGAAATTTCAAAATTTAACTTTTTTTTTAATATGTTCAATTTTTATCCATTATTCACAAGAACATGGTAAATGTTACCAGGGAAATGCAACTTCATATTGATTCATCAGATTCTGCCGTTTTCAGAGATCTCCCATATGTGGCCCTAGTGCGCTATTTGGCTCAACCACAAGCCTCGGTAGGAGGAGGAGCAGCTACTGGACTCTGGGGTCTCATTTTTAATACGATTTTCTTTAGGCGCCATTTCAGGTTTGCGGACGCTCTAAGGCCCGGTTCACACGGCTTATTCAAGCCGTAATTGCGAGCCGGATTTCGCTCGCAATTATGGCTTGAATAAGGGGCGGGGGCGCTACCCACCGAGCCCATAGACTTTCATTATCCACGGCGCGTATTGAGCCTGGATAATATGCATGTCACTTTCTCCCCGCCCGGCGGATTCGCCGAACGGTAAGGAGAGATGGAATCCATAGTACTCTATGACAACTGTGGATTACCGTAGTTACTGCGAAGGATTGTAGCCGTACTGCAGCGCAAATACGGCGCGCAGTACGGCTCCAATCCGCGCACAAATAAGCCGTGTGAACATGGCCTAATGGACTAAAACTTAATAAACTCCCCTAAAAAGACCCCATAATGGAAACCATACCCCTCAAGGAATATATCCAGAGGTGCAGCGAGTATATCAACCCCACAAATTGTATTAGCATTTGGCTGTGAAAATGAAGACATTTTTTTTTACAACAATCTGCAATTTTAGGTGAAAATGCTTAATTTTTACACAGAAACCTGGAAGAAAACCCCCCCAAATTTTGTTACGCAATTTCTTCCAGCTTCAGCAATACCCTATATGTGGGTATAAACTGCTGTTTGGGCGCATGGCAGGACATATAAGGAAGGGAACGTTATTTGGCTTTTGGAAGGCAGATTTTGATGGGGTCATGTCACAAATTACCCCTTTAGGATTCAACACCCCTCAGGGATCTCATCTAGGGGTGGATTGTGCATTTTAGGCGCACAGGTGGAGGGAGGAAAGGATAGACTCTGGGGAAGGAGAGGAAGGATGGAGGGACAGAAGGATAAACTGGGGCAGGAGTGGAAGGATGGAGGGAAGGATAGACTCTGGGGCAGGAGAAGAAGGATGGAGGGAGAGATAGATAGATCTGGGGCAGGAGAGGAAGGATGGAGGGAGGGAAGGATAGACTCTGGTCTAGGAAGAGGATAGAGGAATGAATGAGACGTCTGGGGCAGGAGAGAAGGATAGAGAAGTAGAGCACTGGGGCAGGAGAGGAAGGATAGAGGGAAAGATACTCTCTGGGGCAAGAGAGGAAGGATGGAGGGAAATATACTCTCTGGGGCAAGAGAGGAAGGATGGAGGGAAGGAAGGATAGACTCTGGGGCAGGAGGAAGGATGGAGGGAGGGAAGGAAAGAATCTGAGACAGGAGAGGAAGGATGGAGGGAAGTATAGACTCTGGGGAAGGAGAGGAAGGATGGAGGGAGGAAGGATAGACACAGGGGCAGTAGATAAGGATGGAGGGGAGGTATAGACACTGGGGCATGAAGAGGAAATGGGTGGGGGGGGGGTGAGGATGGAGGGAAGGATAGACTCTGGGGCAGGAGAGGAAGGATGGAGGGAAGAATACACTCTGGGGCAAGAGAGGAGGGATGGAGGGAGGGAAGGATAGACTCTGGGGCAGGAGAGGATGGAGGGAGGGAAGGATAGACTCTGGGGCAGGAGAGGAAGGAGGGAGGGAGGGAAGGAAAGAATCTGAGGCAGGAGAGGAAGGATGGAGGGAGGGAAGGATAGACTCTGGGGCAGGAGAGGAAGGATGGAGGGAGGGAAGGATAGACTGGGGCAGGAGGAAGGATGGAGGAAGGGAAGGATAGACTCTGGGGCAGGAGGAAGGATGGAGGGAGGGAAGGATAGACTCTGGGGCAGGAGGAAGGATGGAGGGAGGGAAGGATAGACTCTGGGGAAGGAGAGGAAGGATGGAGGGAAGGATAGACTCTGGGGCAGGAGAGGAAGGATGGAGGGAAGGATAGACTCTGGGGCAGGAGAGGAAGAATGGAAGGAGGGAAGGATAAGACTCTGGGGCAGTAGAGGAAGAATGGAGGGAGGGAAGGATTGAATCTGGGGCAGGAGAGGAAGGATGGAGGGAGGGAAGGATAGACTCTGGGGCAGGAGAGGAAGGATGGAGGGAGGGAAGGATAGACTCTGGGGCAGGAGAGGAAGGATGGAGGGAAGGATAGACTCTGGGGCAGGAGAGGAAGGATGGAGGGAGGGAAGGATAGACTCTGGGGCAGGAGAGGAAGGATGGAGGGAGGGAAGGATAGACTCTGGGGCAGGAGAGGAAGGATGGAGGGAAGGAAGGATAGACTCTGGGGCAGGAGAGGAAGGATGGAAGCAAGGAAGGATAGACTCTGGGTCAGGAGAGGAAGGAGGGAGGGAAGGATAGACTCTGGGGCAGGAGAGGAAGGATGGAGGGAGGGAATGATAGACTCGGGCAGGAGAGAGGGATGGAGGAGGGAAGGAAATACTGCAGGGACAGGAGAGGAAGGAAGGAGGGAGGGATAGACTCTGGGGCAGGAGAGGAAGGATGGAGGGAAGGATAGACTCTGGGGCAGGAGAGGAAGGATGGAGGGAGGAAAGGATAGACTCTGGGGCAGGAGAGGAAGGATGGAAGGAGGAAAGGATAGACTCTGGGGCAGGAGAGGAAGGATGGAGGGAGGGAAGGATAGACTCTGGGGCAGGAGAGGAAGGAGGGAGGGAGGGAAGGATAGACTCTGGGGCAGTAGAAGAAGGATGGAGGAAAGGATAGACTCTGGGGCAGGAGAGGAAGGATGGAAGGAGGAAAGGATAGACTCTGGGGCAGGAGAGGAAGGATGGAAGGAGGGAAGGATAGACTCTGTTACAGGAGAGGAAGGAAGGAGGGAGGGAGGGAAGGATAGACTCTGGGGCAGGAGAGGATGGAGGGAGGGAAGGATAGACTCTGGGGCAGGAGAGGAAGGATGGAGGGAAGGATAGACTCTGGGGCAGGAGAGGAAGGATGGAGGGAGGGAAGGATAGACTCTGGGGCAGGAGAGGAAGGATGGAGGGAAGGATAGACTCTGGGGCAGGAGAGGAAGGATGGAGGGAAGGATAGACTCTGGGGCAGGAGAGGAAGGATGGAGGGAAGAATACACTCTGGGGCAAGAGAGGAGGGATGGAGGGAGGGAAGGAAAGACTCTGGGGCAGGAGGAAGGATGGAGGGAGGGAAGGATAGACTCTGGGGAAGGAGAGGAAGGATGGAGGGAGGGAAGGAAAGAATCTGAGGCAGGAGAGGAAGGATGGAGGGAGGGAAGGATAGACTCTGGGGCAGGAGAGGAAGGATGGAGGGAGGGAAGGATAGACTCTGGGGAAGGAGAGGAAGGATAGAGGGAAAGAAGGATAAACTCTGGGTCAGGAGAGGAAGGATGGAAGCAAGGAAGGATAGACTCTGGGGCAGGAGAGGAAGGAGGGAGGGAAGGATAGACTCTGGGGCAGGAGAGGAAGGATGGAGGGAGGGAAGGATAGACTCTGGGGCAGGAGAGGAAGGATGGAGGGAGGGAAGGATAGACTGTGGAAGGAGAGGAAGGAGGGAGGGAAGGATAGACTCTGGGGCAGGAGAGGAAGGAGGGAGGGAAGGATAGACTCTGGGGCAGGAGTAAGTGCGATATACATATAGACATGGGACTGAAAGGAGTAGGAAGCGTGCTCACACTATCATACTAGGTGACAGTAGTACTGGAGTGGTGGTGACAAAGAAGGATGAAGTGAGGAAAGGATAGACTCTGGGGCAGGCGAGGAAGGATGGAAAGGAGGGAAGGATAGACTGGGGCAGGAGAGGAAGGAGGGAGGGAGGGAAGGATAGACTCTTGGGCAGTAGAAGAAGGATGGAGGAAAGGATAGACTCTGGGGCAGGAGAGGAAGGATGGAAGGAGGAAAGGATAGACTCTGGGGCAGGAGAGGAAGGATGGAGGAGGGAAGATAGACTCTGTTACAGATAGGAAGAAGGAGAGGGAGGGAAGGATAGACTCTGGGGCAGGAGAGGAAGGATGGAGGGAGGGAAGGAAAGACTCTGGGGCAGGAGAGGAAGGATGAAGGGAAGGAAGGATAGACTCAGGGACAGGAGAGGAAGGAAAGAGGGAGGGATAGACTCTGGGGCAGGAGAGGAAGGATGGAGGGTGGAAGGATAGACTCTGGGGCAGGAGAGGAAGGATGGAGGGAGGGAAGGATAGACTCTGGGGCAAGAGAGGAAGGATGAAGGGAGGGAAGGATAGACTCTGGGGCAGGAGAGGAAGGATGGGGGGAGGGAAGGAGAGGAGGGATAGACTCTGGGGCAGGAGAGGAAGGATGGAGGGAGGGATAGACTCTGGGGCAGGAGAGGAAGGAAGGAGGGAGGGATAGACTCTGGGGCAGGAGAGGAAGGATGGAGGGAAGGATAGACTCTGGGGCAGGAGAGGAAGGATGGAGGGAGGGATAGACTCTGGGGCAGGAGAGGAAGGATGAAGGGATGGGGGGGGGGGGGGTGGGGGGGGGAGGGAGGGAGGGAAGGATAGACTCTGGGGCAGGAGAGGAAGGATGGAGGGAGGGAAGGATAGACTCTGGGGCAGGAGAGGAAGGATGGAGGGAGGGAAGGATAGACTCTGGGGCAGGAGAGGAAGGATGGAGGGAGGGAAGGATAGACTCTGGGGCAGGAGAGGAAGGATGGAGGGAGGGAAGGATAGACTCTGGGGCAGGAGAGGAAGGATGGAGGGAGGGAAGGAAGGATAGACTCTGGGGCAGGAGAGGAAGGATGGAGGGAGGAAGGAGAAGGTACTCTGGGACTGGGTGCAGGCAGAGGAAGGAGGGAGGGATAGACTCTGGGGCAGGAGAGGAAGGATGGAGGGAAGGGAAATGATAAGACTCTTGGGCAGGAGGAAGGGATGGAGTGGAGGAAGGAAAGACTCTGGGCAAGGAGAGGATAGGATGGAGGAAGGGAAGGATAGACCTAGTGCAGGGGAGGAAGGATGGAGGAGGATAGACTCTGGGGCAGGAGAGGAAGGATGGAGGGAAGGATAGACTCTGGGGCAGGAGAGGAAGGATGGAGGGAAGGATAGACTCTGGGGCAGGAGAGGAAGGATGGAGGGAAGGATAGACTCTGGGGCAGGAGAGGAAGGATGGAGGGAGGGATAGACTCTGGGACAGGAAGTAAGCATGGAAAGGAGGGAAGGAATAAGACTCCGGCAGATGAGGGAAGAATGGAGGGGAGGTAAGGTTATTGAAATCAGGGGCAGGAGAGGAAGGAGGGAGGGAGGGAAGGATAGACTCTGGGGCAGGAGAGGAAGGATGGAGGGAGGGAAGGAAGGATAGACTCTGGGGCAGGAGAGGAAGGATGGAGGGAGGGAAGGATAGACTCTGGGGCAGGAGAGGAAGGATGGAGGGAAGGATAGACTCTGGGGCAGGAGAGGAAGGAGGGAAGGATAGACTCTGGGGAAGGAGAGGAAGGATAGAGGGAAGGAAAGATAAACTCTGGGTCAGGAGAGGAAGGATGGAAGGAAGGAAGGATAGACTCTGGGTCAGGAGAGGAAGGATGGAGGGAAGGATAGACTCTGGGGCAGGAGAGGAAGGAAGGATAGACTCTGGGGCAGGAGAGGAAGGATGGAGGGAGGAAAGGATAGACTCTGGGGCAGGAGGAAGGATGGAGGGAGGGAAGGAATAACTCTGGGGCAGGAGAGGAAGTATGGAGGAGGAAGGAAAGACTCTGGGGCAGGAGAGGAAGGTATAAGAGGAAAGGATAGACTTCTGGGGCTAAGGGAGAGAAGGGATGAAGAGGGAATAGTCTCTGGGCAGGAAGGGAAGGAGGGCGGGAGGGAAGGCTAGACTCTGGCAGAAGAGGAGGATGGAGGGAAGGAAGGATAGACTCTGTTACAGGAGAGGAAGGATGGAAGGAGGAAAGGATAGACTCTGGGGCAGGAGAGGAAGGATGGAGGGAGGGAAGGATAGACTCTGGGGCAGGAGAGGAAGGATGAAGGGAAGGAAGGATAGACTCTGGGGCAGGAGAGGAAGGAAGGAGGGAGGGATAGACTCTGGGGCAGGAGAGGAAGGATGGAGGGAGGGAGGGAAGGATAGACTCTGGGGCAGGAGAGGAAGGATGAAGGAGGAAGGATTGACTCAGGGGCAGAGAGGGAAGGGAATGGGGGGGAGGGAAGAGAGGAGGATAAGACTCTGGGGCAGGAGAGGAAGGATGGAGGGAGGGATAGACCCTGGGACAGGAGAGGAAGGAAGGAGGGAGGGCTAGACTCTGGGGCAGGAGAGGAAGGATAGACTCTGGGGGAAGAGAGGAAGGATGAAGGGAGGGGAAGATATACCCTGGGCAGGAGAGGAAGATGGGAGGGATAGAAGGAGAGGAGGATATACTCTGTGGCAGAGAGAAGGAAGGAGGGAGGGAAGGATAGACTCTGGGTAAGGCAGGAGGAAGGATGGAGGAGGGGAAGGAAAGACTCTGGGGCAGGAGGGAGAAGGGAGGGTGAGGGGAAGGATACTACCTCTGGGCAGGAGAGGAGGATGGAGGGAGGGAAGGATAGACTCTGGGGCAGGAGAGGAAGGATGGAGGGAGGGAAGGATAGACTCTGGGGCAGGAGAGGAAGGAAGGATGGAGGGAAGGATAGACTCTGGGGCAGGAGAGGAAGGATGGAGGGAAGGAAGGATAGACTCTGGGGCAGGAGAGGAAGGATGGAGGAAGGGAAGGATAGACTCTGGGGCAGTAGAGGAAGGATAGAAGGAGAAAGGAATAGACCTGCACTGTGGCAGAAGTATGGATGGAGGGAGGAGGGAAGGATAGACTCTGGGGCAGGAGAGGAAGGATGGAGGGAAGGAAAGACTCTGGGGCAGGAGAGGAGGGAGGGAGGGAAGGATAGACTCTGGGGCAGGAGAGGAAGGAGGGAGGGAGGGAACGAGACTGGGGCAGGAGAGGAAGGAAGGGAGGGATAGACTCTGGGGCAGGAGAGGAAGGATGGAGGGAAGGATAGACTCTGGGGCAGGAGGGGAAGGATGGAGGGAAGGATAGACTCTGGGGGAGGGAGAAAGATGAGGGAGGGAAGATAGACTCTGCGCTGAGAGGAATGATGGAGGGTAGACCACTGGGCAGGAGAGGAAGGAATGGAAGGAGGGAAGGAAAGAGACTCTGGGCGGGAGAGGAAGGATGGAGGGAAGGATAGACTCTGGGGCAGGAGAGGAGGAGGAAGATAATACTGGGGCAGGAGAGGATGGAGGGAAGGATAGACTCTGGGGCAGGAGAGGATGGAGGGAGGGAAGGATAAACTCTGGGGCGGGGAGAGGTTTGGAGGGAGGGAAGG
Source organism: Phyllomedusa bahiana (assembly GCA_025379985.1). Classification (NCBI taxonomy): domain Eukaryota; kingdom Metazoa; phylum Chordata; class Amphibia; order Anura; family Hylidae; genus Phyllomedusa; species Phyllomedusa bahiana. The sequence goes on along the minus strand of JAODAL010010962.1, from coordinate 4,948 downwards.
ATAGACTCGGGGGCAGGAGAGGATGGAGGGAGGGAAGGATAGACTCTGGGGCAGGAGAGGATGGAGGGAGGGAAGGATAGACTCTGGGCCGGGGGGGAAAAGGGATGGGGGAAAAGGATAGACCCCTGGGGCGGGAGAGGAAGGATGGGGGGGAAAGGGTTTGACTCGGGGGCGGGAAAGGGGGGGGGGAAGGATGGGGGGGAAGGTTTAGACTCTGGGGGGGGAAGGGGAAAAGGATGGGAGGGGAAGGGTTGACTCGGGGGGGAGGGGAAAGGGATGGGGGAAGGATAGAGGGGGGGGCGGGGAGGAAGGATGGGGGGGAAGGATAGCCCTTTGGGGCGGGAGAGGGAAGGATGGGGGGAAAAGGGATAGACTCGGGGCGGGAAAGGGGGAAAGAGGGGGGAAAAGGATAGACTCTGGGGCAAGGAACAAGCTGAATTTGGGTTTAATTTTCGGCGTTTCTGTTTTCCCCTACAAAATATTTTTTGGTTTTTTAAGGGGATAATAAATAAAAAAACTTTTCAGAAAAAAAAATTTGTCAATACTGTGATGTGGACCAAGGAAAAAACCCAAGTTAAAAACAACCTAAAAAAACACAAACCCCCAAAGTTTGGCATAAAAGGGAAACTTTAAACGAAAAAAACAAAAATTTAAAAGTTTTAAAAGGGGTTAAGGGCTTTGGGGCCCCCTGATGCCACTGCCATCTCCCAAGAGGGATGCCCCAAAATTCAAATTATTTTACTTCAGCCTGGCCCAAAGGGGATTCGGGGTTACTAAAACGGGCATCAAAGTGGGCAGACGGGCCTTTCACTGATTTGAAAAAGGGAAACTGGTTTTTTTAACCCCCTTTTACCGACATTTGCCCGTACTCATACGGCAATGCCCCCCCGGGGTAGGGGTTCCCCAAATTGCAGTATGGTACGTAAAACGGCGATCTTGCGCGCCCCACAAGGGAGCGCGCAAGACCCGCGGCATGGAACCGGGGGAAAAATTTTAAACCGTTGCATAAACCGAACCCCCCAGGGCCCGGATTGACTCCGCTGCCCGGGCCGATCTCGGCGCGAAACCCGCGCTGAGCCCCGGTTTCCCGGGTTTCCCTACCGACAGCCCGGATGCTTTTTTACAGCACCCGGGGTTTCGGGTGTCGTCACGACCCAAACAATGCTTTTGGGGGAAGCGTGACGGGACAGTTGCCTTGGGGGACAAGGATACAGTTTTAAAGCTGTATTGATTCCTTTTGCTTAAATGTTGACGACGTTCATGTTTTTCCCCCCGGGCCCTTTAAACTCTAGGGCACCATACAAATTTGGGGCCCTTTCCCACTCTATGCCCTTACAAATTTTTTCCCCTTTTAAAACTCTATCCCTTATAAAAAATTTTGGAAACTTTAACACTCTATGCACTATACAAAGTTTGGCCCTTTTAACCTTTATGAAACCCTACAAAGGGGGGGGCCCTTTTTTACACTCATGCACCATAAAAGTTTGTAACATTTTACACAGCACCATACAAAGTTTTGGCCATTACACCCCTATGCACCAAACAAATTTTGGGGACTACTGCCAGAAAACCTCTGTGTCAGTTTGTCTCAAGGAAGAAGGCCTGAAGATCAGATCCGGGAACCTTCTAAACGTTGGTGTCCTAATATCCTGTACATACCATGAAACACGCCTTGGACTCCTCACTCAAGACCAGGGGGGGGAAAAACAACGCCCTTGGGATACATTCGCCCGGGGGCCCCCTGGACCCAGTTGCTCGGACAGCGTCAACTGTTTAAAGGCTGTAAAACGCCGCACGGGATTTTCTGGAAAAGACCGCGACATCGTTGGGAATGAGGGACTTATTCAGGCCCCCCCATGACCTTGCTGCAGTCCTACAGCAGCCCCTTTGCCAAAGGGCATATGATCTCAACGCCCTATTTTTTACAGTGCTCTTTCGGCTGCCCTCCCCAGCCACCTTCTTCCACAAAACAGGGGGGAAGAGACAGAAGTGGACTAGGGCCCAAAAGATGATGACCACCATGATTGTTTGGGAAAACCCTTAAAAAGATCGACTGCAAACCCCTTTTACAAGGGGGATGAAGAAATTCCCCCAAAAGGGTTTTCAAACCCGTGGACAGTTTGGTTTAAGATTTCTACTGAAAAATGGGACTTTTTATAAGGGGTTTTTCAATTTAAACCCCGAAGAGGGAAAACCCCATGGGGGAAAAACCCGCCCCCACACTTTTCAGCTCAAAAAGCTGAATTACAAGCTCTGGAGGAAGCCTGCAAAAATTTTCTGAAGGAAAGACGGGCCCAAAAATGGACTGATTCAAGGTATCCCATGGCATAGGCCCCCATGACTTTGGACCAAACTGGAAAAAATAGAGGGTTCCACGCACGGGAAACCCCCTCAAGCATGCAGTAAAAGTCAAGTCTCGATGGCCGCACTGAAATGCCCCCAAAAGGTAGCCCCTCTTAAAGGTTAAGGCCCAAAGGGGAAAGGGAAAAACAAACAGGGCCCGAGGAAACCAGGGCAGCGGAAACCAAGCCCCAAAAGCAGCAAACTCTTGGGGGTAGTGGGCCCTCCCAAATTGGTGGAAAAACCCGAAACCCATTATGGTTTCCACCAGGGGCCCAAAAAAAGGAAATTTTATTAAAAAAACAGGAACTGACAACTCCACCTTGATTGGAAGCCCGGTGGGCCCCTCAAGAAAGATATTTCCGCAGAACAACATCTGGCAAATGCAAAAGAGAAGGGAACAGGGAAGAAAGATGGGGGCAACCTCGAAAAGGAATTTGGAAGTGCAAAGGCCCCTTTTTCTGTTTACCTAGACACGTAAACCTGCCTTTTCAAAACCTGGGCCCCCTGGGAGCCCACTCAAAACGTGGAAAAAATCAGGCCCAGTTGGGCAGAAGTTATTTCCATGCCCCCCAGGAAAACATTTTTCCTTTAATTTCCCGCCCAACCCAAACAAGCATGTAATATCTTACCGCCCGCAACCCTTTTCCCCTTTCGCTCAAGTTCCCCCGCAGCCTTGGGGAAGCCAGAAAATTTTCCCCTTTCCCAAAAGGAAAAAAAGTGGGCCACATCCAGATGCCTAAAGCGGGAATATGGGAAATGTTTTTGGGTTTCAGTAGACATGTTTTCAGGATGGCCGAAGGGCCCACCCCGGGGACCCCAAAATGACCTCCCAAAATTAAAGGAAAGAAGTTGATTAATGAAAAAAACTTGTCGATTTGGAATCCCTCAGGGGATCGAGTCAGACCAGGGGCCAGGGATTTTCTTCCTCGGTTTTCCCAAACTTTGGGAAAATGTTAGGGGGAGATTTTGGGGCCGGGCCCCCGCCCCACTGTACCATCCCCAAAAAACTCTTCCGAAAGGGAGAAGAATAATGGGACCCTCAAAAATAAGTTCCCAAAAAAGAATGCTGAGTCCCCCTTGCCCTGGCCCGGGCCTTTTTCCCAATTGTTTTTGTATCCGTTAAAAGGCCAAAACCCCCCAAGGGAAAACAAGGGCTAACCCCATTTGAATAAATGTTTGGGAAAACCTCCTTCGTGTTTGAGGTTAAAAGGGAGGGGGAAAAAGGGTTTTGGGGGAAAATTGTGACAGGATTGTACAATTTTTTGATTGAAAATTGGGCTAAAGAGTTGACTTTTGCTGCTGCAGTCTCTGCTTGTCTTCCCGAATCCCAGGGGAAAAAGGGGGCATGATTTTTAAACCAGGAGACCGATTTTACCCAAAAAAGGCCCTATAAGGGGAAATTTTCCTGGGGCCCAGATTTTAAGGCCCCCTTTTTCGTTATTTTGAATTTCCCCCCCGGGGGGTGAAATTGGAGGGAAAGCCCACGTTTGGGTCCAGTTCTCATTGTAAAAGGGACCCCCGTGACAAAAAATTGTTTATTTCCTTTTATTTGTTTTACCTGTAAACCGCGCTAAAGTTATGTAATTTTTTGGAAAGGAAAAAAACCCCCAAAATGTGCAAACCTTTTTTAAATTTTATGCTTTTGATTTTATTCCCCAATTAAACCCTGCCAGAAAAAAAGTCTTTCCCCGCAGGGAAAGGACCTCGATCCTTTGTGACAGGGGTAATTTTTCTTGTGTGAAAAACCCCCCCGGGGAAAGAAAATTTCTATTTTGGTCAGTTTTAGTAATAATTTTTAAATGGAGTCCAAGGGGGGTCCCCCCGTTTATTAAAAACGCTAGATTTTAAATTTCTGCAGGCCCTTTGCTTCCCCTTTTTCCCCAAATTAAATTAATAAGAATTTAAAACGGGTTAAAAAAAATTTATTATAATTTACAAAAAGGGTTTTTTAATTACAGTAGAGATGGGTTTTTAGGGAGGCCCATGAAGAATTAGGCCCCAATACTAGGTGACCTTACAGAACCCATTAGCCACCCACAAGGTGCTGGGCAGAGAAAGGAGGAGTTTTTTTGGCTGGGTTGTACCCAATCATTCCCCAAAAAAACAAAGCCAACAGTTTGGGGTAAGTCTACCCAGGAAAATTTTACCTGCTATTCTAGTAGTCAAAGGGGATGGCGATTTCCCGGGGAAATTCTCCAAGGAATGGAAATTTCTCCACATTCAGTAAAAATAAGGGCTGTCTTTTTCAGAATCAGGTCCCCAAACCTAGGGGACATATTTTGGGGTGTGGAATTTTTAAAACTTAGGGGCCCGGGGTGGAGGGGACCTGGAACCGAAAAAAATGTGCCCCGACTAAGTAACTCAACCCCTTCACATACTGAGGGGGGGTCCCGAAAATTTTTTTTTTTTTTTGAAACAGCGAGAGCTAAAGGAAAGGGAAAACTTCCCAAAGGGCAGTTTTGACGCCCCACATGTCCCTTGATCAAAAAAAGGGGGTTTTCCCAAAGGGGGGCCCCGATGAGTTTAAAGCAAGGGATCAATTTGGGTGTGCTATTGAATCTCTGCTACCAAAATCACTGTCAACAAAAAATGTAGATTGGATAAA
>JAODAL010010961.1:0-102295 GCA_025379985.1 Phyllomedusa bahiana | reverse complement strand
AAAAAATTTAAAGATTCATGGTGCCATTGGGTGTGTTGATAAAAATTTCCCCAGAAGGAAGACAAAAGAAAGCGCAAATAGGTGACCCTTTAATACAAACAGGCAAGATTTACAATGTGATTTAAGCTTAGGATGCTGCTGTCTGAACTGTACAGCAGAATTTAAAGGTTTCCCCTTTTTGGGAAAACAGGCGCAGTATGCAGGACCCGCGCTTCGGCGCCCCACGTGGTCCGGCCGAGGAAGGAAATATGTAGGGGGACAAACACACGGTGTGTCCGGGGGGATCCTATTTGTGAGCGCAAGCCCTGAAAAATTTCCCGCATATGATTTTGCATGGTAAATGCTTTTTTTGTTTAAGTTGCGCGTTTCACGGTACACTGCCCCTGTTTCTCAAAAAAATAAAATGACTGATTGGCTTTTTTAACCCCCAGACTGGGAGGGGCGGGGGATGTGACGTAAAGGCCACTCCCCCCCTCCCCTCCACGACTGTCCAATTGTATTGTGCAATACAAAAATTAAACCCATAAATATATTAAAAATACTACAGGCATTAAATTTTTTAATACCAAATTTTTTTTCAAAAAAACTTTTTAGTTTTATAAAGGACAAAAAGTAACACTCGTCTTCTACAGTATTTCACTTGGATCCTGGCTCCTAAATGGGAAGCCAGTAACTTCTGCTGTACGAGTTGTTACTGGTACAGGTCAGTGTACCTGTGAAACTCGTAACTTGTATCTAAATAAAGCATCAATCCACGCATTATCTTGTGCGGAATTTTTTTGAGGGCTTGCGCTCATCAAGTAGGATCATTCCGGACACGCCGTGTGTTCGTCTTCTACAGGAAAGAAATTTAAGATGTAACTATTGGCAGGAAAGTTAATGTTGACCATCTTCTAGGACAACTGTAAGAGGTGCAGCATGCGGTATTTAGAAATGCTTTAAAGGAAACTAAAACCTACAATCCTCTCTAAAAGAAGATAAACTCTATCAAAGGGAATTGTTCTATTGTATTGCAACACCCGCCCCACTATGCAGCCCACACATTGGAAATCCTCAGACAATTGAAATGGGAGGGAACATACAGTTTATATTCCAGATTTAGGCACCATTTGAATTCCACCAATTTGGACCATTTAAAAAAAATAAATAAATGTGTTTCTTCAGACTCACACTTCCTGGTTATGCTCTGCTATCTCTAGCTATTCCTGTTACAGTGACATCACTGCTGGAGGTTTATAATCTGTAATGAAATATACAGAGCTCAAAGGAAAAAATTGTGTTTAAACTTAGATAAAACAAGCTCCTGTGCTAGAGATAAGACTCAGCAGGGAGTGAGTGACCATGGTCAGCAGGCAATTTGGAACAATGAGAAAGCAGAGAGAGGTGGTTGGCAACCAAGAAAAACTTGTGTACACTAGCAGTAGATAAGATCTCCTTTACCTCCTGAAAAAAGCTAAATCAAAACAGCAATGTATATGATAAGAGCCTTCATTTAATTTCTTTACATATTGAAAGTCAAGCATTGTGGTGAGAAAACCCCTTTAAGAGGAAGAAGATTTTTGATTGATGATGATATGAAAGTGGTTGTGCCTCAGTGGCTACGTGCTCAACCAAAAACATTTTTTGCCGCTAGCATTAAAAAGTTGGTATGAATCTTAAAGGAAAATAAAAAAAAAAGTTTTAAAGGTTTTAAACAGCCCATGTTCATGCATAGGGCAAGATAGTGTAAATAGGAAACTTTAATTTGCAGGGATTTTGTTTTATTTGTTACATTTCAAACTAGACAACTAGCTATACAAGATTTCTATTAAGAAATTCCAAAAGCTTTTATAGTTTCTAACTACAGTTGAGCACTTGGGGTGACATGTAAGAATGGGGCAGTGCCAATTATTTGGTGTTAAAAAGCTTTAGTAGACCTGTTCTATAGATGTATGAACAGTCGTATTCCAATCTTTACCGCGATAAGTGCCAGTGTAACACTTTTTAAGGCGCCAAAGATTTGGGGTGTTCTGGGAGCGTGTCGCACCACATTTGTAGAAGTTTACACATTTATAAGTTTTTTATGCCAAACCTAGGCATCAAAGAACAGCCAATCCAGGTTATAGGTGGTCTGCCTGAGCCAGACTTGTCGTATTGGCACTACAATGCAACTGTATGTATGACCTGCAGAAGAACAGGTTCATACATTCTGGCACATTTTACACTACCTTAAATCTATTTAGAAGTGACCTGTCAGTGCCAACATTCAAACATGTTGCCCGTGGTGTATACAGTCTTTAAAAATGTATAGTATATTTTTCTTGCATTGGGTAAAGAAAAAAGACTGCTGGATAAAAATTAGAAATTTTAAGTTATTTCAAATAAGTGTAAGGTTTTAGTAATACATTTACATTTTTTTGGTTGTATTTTTCTAAAAACCTGATTTGGGATGGATAGGGGTTTGAGTTAAAAGTATTATTTTTCACATTCCATTTGAATATTTCCTGTTTCTCTAAGAAATTGGTACTGACTTGCTTTTTATATCTATTGTTTATGACAGCGCTACATTTTGTTTCTTGAGTTTACAACAAAATTAAATATAAGACTGAAAATAAGAACCTTACTTTAATATATTTGCCACGTGATCTAATATTTACACATTTAATTGCTATCATGACATATATAGTATAGAAATAAAAATTTTCAGAATGAGTGGGCTTCACATTTTTCACTACTACATTACTTTGCGATTATAGGCATGTGGTTAAAAAAAATATTAAATGCATTGCTTTGATTGAAATACTGCTCCTGTCTCAATTTCAGTTTTGTTGTAAAATGTATAATCCAATTAACCTAATTTGCCTCTAAGGTCTACTCCCACCAATCAGGCTTTTGACCTACTGCGGCATTTTCTGTGCAGATCATTCTTCCTTACATTTTATCACAGCAGAAAAGTACTATATAATTGACTCTCATGTTATTAAAGGTGAAGAGTAATGATCAGTTGTGGAAATAATCTCCAAACCATATACTGGTCACCAAGAAAATGCTAAGAAACAGCTGTTACTATGGAAATAGTGTCAAGAAAGCCTATTTCTAAGATATAATGTTAAATTTTTGGCTGTACCCCTAGTATATATTCCCTAAAGGCCCAGAGCATGTTTTGGGGAAAACTAGGGGTTTTTGGAGCAGGAAATATTTTGGTTAGCTCTCAAAAATAATGTCAGGGGAAAATTCCCTTTTTTTTTAAAAAAATTAAATTTTAAAAAATTTGAAAAAATATATCTTTTTCTTTTTCACTCGGGATCCACTTTAATATTTTTTTAAGGGACACATGCTATATATTTTTTTCAAGTTTCTTTTTCTTGTCTTTAAACGCATCTTTAAGCCCATACCCTTTAATAAAACATTTTAATAGATTGCTTTATACGGGGGACAGGGGGCTTTTTAATTGAGTTCAATTGCACAGGGGGAAGAAAAGTTTAAAAGTTTTAGTCACTTCTGTATGTGAAATATCATGACCATCAGTAAAATGTCCTTGGTAAGGTTAGTGTAAAGGGATCATTGAATTTTTAAAACCCCAAAGTATTTTATTTTTATTTTTAAAAATTTTTAAATTATTTATTATTTTTAAAATTTATTATTATTATTATTATTATTTGATTTTTGATTTCATTTTAATTCTAATCTCCCATGGGTTTTCTAGGCACATCTTGAAGATGTTTTTCTGCACCTTGTTTTTAATTCACTATTTTGGGGACCATGTTATCCCACGGGGGGTAAAAGGATGGGCGAATCGTTTCTAACGAAGGGGAATTTCCCTTTTAGAATTTCAGGAAAACTTGGGTTTTTCGGGAACGAAGTCAAAACTTTGGGGGTACTTCGGGTGAACAAGTGTGTTTTTTGATTGATAAAATGGCGGGCGAGCCTTTCGCTAAATGGGGCAAAGCACTCGGGGAGGGAAAAAGGGCTAGCCTGCATAAACCATTGCAGAGATGAACCCAATCAAAAAGGCCCGGGCGGGAAATTCTGTGAGGCCCACCGCACTATTTAAGACCGGGGCGCCCCGGGCTGGGAGCACCCTCCTCTCACTGTACTGCCCGGGGAAAGGGTTGCTGCTGGGGGTTTATAGGGGCTTTTGAAAAACGGTTTTTTACACAGCGATTTTTTGGGGGGTTTGCCCCTAGCTTGCCCTCAGAGACGTTCTTTTTAAAGGGTTCTATTTCTAAATTTTTTGGGGTAGGGATCTAAAATCCAGTGTGCGCCACTGCGGGCTCCCATATACTTTTTCAAAAACCAAGGGGGGTTCTAACCAGTTCCTTTTTGTTTTATTTTAAAGAAACAGCTTTTTTACAATACAAATCCCCTTTCCAATTTTTGGGCTGCTAAAATTTCCCTATTGCCCCAATTTACTTTCCGGGGGAAATTTTAAGCGTTTTTTTTGCTGGTGTGCTGACAAAAATAAACCTTTTCCTTTTCAACGCCAAATATATATTTTTTTTTTGGTAGCCAAAATTCACAAGAAAAGGGTTTTAATTCAATTTATTCTTTTTGTGTGGCGTGAAAAACCCATTTTTAACACGTTTACAAAGCTACTAGTTTGTGGTGGTCAATTCTATTGCGAAATTTTTACATCAGGGGTTAATTAAGGGGTTGTTTTGCTGGTTTTGCTGAAAAAAAAAACCCTTTTCTTTTTCAACGCCAAATTTATATTTTTTTTTTTGGTAGCCAAATTCACAAAGCAAAGGTTAATTACAATTTTATCTCTTGTTGTTTTGGCGTAAAAAATTTAAAACCATTGAAACACGCTACAAAAGCACTAGTTTGGGGGTGGCTAAAATTTCCCAAATTGCCACTTTTACATGGGGGGGTTTTAATTTAAAGGGCCTTGTTTTGTGGTTTTTCTAAACAAAATTTAAACCGTTTTTTTCAACGCCCAAATTTTAAATATATTTTTTTTTGGTACCAAATTTCAAGAAAAGGTTTAAAATTTCAATTTTATCTTTTGTTGTGAGGGCTTAGAAAAAAACGCCATTAAAAAAGCTCAAAGCTACTATTTTGTGGGGGGCTCAATTTTTTTCCCGAAATTTTACATCCAGGGGTTAATTAAGCGTTTTTTTGGGCGGGTGTGCTGAAAAAAAAAAAAACCGTCTTTTTTCAAACGCCAAATATTATTTTTTTTTTGGTAGCCCAAATTTAACAACAAAGGAAAATTTTACTTTTTTAAATCTCTTTTTTGCGGGGCGTGGGAAAATAGGGGCCTTGAAAACACCTAAAAAAGCTACAAATTTTGTGGTGGCTCAATTCTTTTGGGCGCAATTTTCATCCGGGGGTTAATTAAGCTTTGGGTTTTTCCCTGCTGGCTGACAAAAATAAACCGTTTTTTTAAACGCCAAATTTTTTTATTTTTTTTGGTGGGCCTTTAAAATTACAAAAAAAAAGGTTAATTAAAATTTTTATCTCTTGTTTTTGTGGGTAGAAAAAAACGCCATTGTAACACCTACAAAGAACAAAGTTTGTGGTGGCCCCAAATTCTTTTGGGCGAAATTTTAAATCCGGGGGGTTAAATTTAAAGCGTTTTTTTGGCTGCTGGCTGACAAAAAAAAAACCCGGGGTCTTTTAAAACCCCCAAATATATTTTTTTTTTTTTGGGAAAGGCCAAATTACAAGAAAAGGGTTTTAATTACAATTTTTATTTTCTTTTTGGGGTGTGGGCGTAAAAAATTTAACGCCTTTTGTAAAAACGTACAAAGTACTATTTTGTGGTGGCTAAATTTTCTATTGCGAAATTTTAAATTCCGGGGTTTAATTAAGCGTTTTTTTTGCTGCGGGTGCTGACAAAAAAAAACCGTTTTTTTCAACACCGAAAAAATATACATTTTTTTTTGAAAGCATAATTCAAAGCAAAGGGTTTAAAATTAAGCCTGTTTGTGCTTTTACATTTAAAAAAAAACCCACACAGGGGTTTGAAAAGGCCCACATACAAGTAAATTTTTTCCGGGCCATTTTTTGGAGGGGCCCAAATTTAACCCCAGGGGTTCCCCCAAGCTTTTTTAAACTGGGTTCTTTTGGGGAGTAAAAAAAACGGGGTTGTATATTTATAAATATACAGATAGTTCATAAAAACATTGTCTGAAACTTTTTAGAAAAAACAGTAGGGCCAGACGGGAGAGGGGCGGGCTCTGCAACTGCGAGGGCAGGGGCCACAAACATTTCGGGAAAAGGGCCCCGGGTTTTCGCAGCACGAAGGGGGAAAGGGTTCCGCAGCGGGGTAAAATGGGTTGGGGCCCAAAATCCCCGCTGTCACTAGCGGCCGTTGTTGTTCAGCAACCCAAGGGGTTTCTTGATTGGTTGACTAGGTAAACCCTCTTCCTCCCAGATGACATCTGACAACCCCAGCCAAGAGTCGGGGGGGAATTTCCCAGACACAACACTTAGTTGGCATGGCCCCCCCCAGCCCGGGGCAGCGGCCCTCCTAACCCTTTCCCCAGCCCGCCTCCGTCCCCCTCCAGTTCCCTCAGGGCCAGGGAAAACTATGTGGTCTGGGCCCCAGGGGCCACTAATAGCCCAGGATGAAAAAAATTTGAGGAGGGGAAATCGGGAGTACTTGGCAGCGAAGAAATGGGGGCCCAAAAACCCCCCCTTTTTGCAGTAGGCGGCAAAGTATAGATTGGGGGAGTGGCCCGGGAGGGTTTAAATTTTGGGGAGAAAGGGCAGCCTCGGCCCTTTCCCAATCCGGGGGGATGAGGACAGTAGTGACGATTTAAAAAACAAATAGGGTGAAAGATGGTTTCCCCACCGACTTTTGGGGCCGGGGGGAAGCAAAGGGGTTCATTTAAACTTTAGGTGGAAGAGGGGGGTTTAGCTTGGGGGCGTCAGGCGCGGCGCAGGGGCCCGCAAAGGGGTTTTTTGTGGCCCCCTGAGGGCAGCAGGGGGCAGCAGTTTTGGGGGGTCGGGAGCCCAAACGGCCCCGGGGTTTGAAAACCCGCTTCGAGGTCCAAGACAGTTGCGGCAAAAGGGGCTCACGAAGGGGGCCCGGCCCGGGGTAGTCACCAGTGCGGAGCCCTTGGCCCGGGAAAAACAGCTACTCGGCGGTTTTTTGGGGTTTTTTGCTAAGACACCGGGGGGAGCCGGGAAATGGGTTAAAATTTTAGAATCTGGGGGGCAGAAAGTGAAAGGCCCTGGCCAGGGAGCTAACGTTTTGGGCCCCCAAAAACCCGCGTCAAAACATCAGCGTCACCATCCCCTTTGGGCCGGGAGAAACGTGGCTTTAGATGTTTGGGGGTCCACCTGCCGCGCAGCAGCAGCAGCGGCCATGGCACGCATGCCATTTCAGCCCTTTAAAGGCCCCCACCACCTCTGCAGAAGGGAGCTTTTCTCCCTTTTAAATCCTTTTCCCGGGCCCGGGTGCTCCTTTTCTCCTTTGGTACCCTGGCGCCAGCAGTCCCCTTCAGAGAGGCGATTGTAAAGAGACAACAGTATGCGGGCCAACCATCCCAAGGTGGGAGCAGCTGGAAACCCTTCTCCTGCCAAGTTTGGGTTTGGTACTGCAGTCCCCCCTTTCCAAATGGTGGACCTGCCCCCCATTCAGGGGAACTAATGGCTTGTGCCGAAGCCCCAATGGGAATTTTTCCCCCGCCGTAATTTCTTTTCCCAAAAAGGCGGGAACCCGGGAACTTCAAAAATATGTTTTAAAAAAAAGTGGGTCAGTCCTTAGTTTTCGGTTTGTTCCAAGGAAAAACCCGGCCCGCGCGGGAGTTGGAAACTGTAAACTACGGTCAGGGCCAGTCATGTCCTTTTACGGCCCCTGGGTGAATTTTGGTTCCTGCCCAGGCCACCAACAACTTGGAAAAAGGGGGGGCCCCTTTTCCCCACGTTGTTTAAAATGTGTCCTGCGCCAAATTTTCCCCTCCCCCCCTCCTCCCCACCAAAACCCCCATCTTAAACCTCCCCAAGGGACGCCCCCAATTTATACCCCAGTGTTGGGCACAGCGGGGTCCCCGAGTTCCACCTAGTTGCCCCGGCGAAAAGAAAGTCACACAGGGGGGGAATGCTCCGCTTTATGCAGCGAAAAAAGTTTGTGGCTTTCTCCGCGCCAAAAGCAAACGGAACCATGGTAAAGGAAAAATGGGGGGAACATGGGGGTCCGCGCTGCACCGAGGCGGCAGCGGCCATGCGCCCAGCGTTCAAACTGGGTTTTAAAAAGGTTTCTGAAGTCTTTTCCCCCCGATCTTCAGGGAAAATTCTTGGAAAATGGCCCAGGAAAATTGTGCAATGCACTTTATCCATTGTACAAAGCCAGGGAAAACCCTCCTCGAGTTTGCCCGCGGCCCCCGAACGGCCTCCCCCAACACCCCTCTGATATGGGGAAATTTTCCACCCGCGGGAATTCCAGCCTGCACATGTTTTGGGCCACTTTATGAACAGAGAAAAGGCCCAAATTTTAAAGATTTTTTCTTTGGGTCCGGCAGGGAACGAAGTAATCCCCCGTGTAACTTTTTGTCACCATGGCAGGTCTTGGGGACACCTGCGTTTGTTGAAGGCCATTGAGGAGGCCCCGTTATTTGTAGTCCCAGGGGCTACGGGATGAAAAACGTCATTCCACTGCTTCATGTTTCCCCGGGGAAAAGATGCTGAAAAATCGTCCCGGGGGGAGGGGAATGGAGAAGTGGGGAATACATCTCGTGGCCACATGAGGTTTCCCGGGGGGGACTGAAAAGGAGGAGGAGGGGGAGGGGGGAATTTGGGGCAGGGGCTTGTTTTGGTGAAATGAGTGGATTTTTTTACCCCGGGGACAAAATAGGAGGAGCAGGGGGCAGCTGGAGGGGGTGGATTGGGAATGAGGAAAAACGAGGCAGATGATTTCCCCCGCACCGTGGCATATACAGTGGGGAAAAGGAGGCAGGGAAGCCCCTCGGAGTCACCCTTTTGCAGATTTCCCCCAGCATGCTTATTTGCCTGGCTAGTTTCAGCCGAATTTAAATCAGCCCTCCGGCAGGGGAAAGACTTCGGGGCCCCACCCTATTGGACCCCCCGCTACCGGGCCCCAAAAGGGGGGCCTTTTTTACCCCGCTATTGAGAGGGGGAAGGAAAAATCAAATTTCTATAGGGAAATCCTCCGTAATAAATTTTGGGCCGGGTGCCCATGTGCGGGGTTTTGTCCCTCCTCTGACAGGGCCCCCCGGGGGGTTCCAGCGCTCACCCTACTACTTTCCGCGGGTGCTGGGGGGAATTGGGGGGGTTTGGGGGTAGGAGCAGTAACCCGCTCCATCGCAGTAACCAAAATCTGGGGGTCACTAATGGGCAGCTTCCCTTTACCCGCCCTTTGTGAGGGGGCAGTCCCCCAGCAGCTGCAGCCCCAGGACTTTGGGGATTCCCTGAACCAAAAGGTTTTTGGGCCCACTTGGACAGCAATCTTTCCAAACCCCCTTTTGAAAAACCGTGGACTACTGGGCAGCCAAACTGGTTTTGTTTCCCCAAAATTGCCGGGGGTTGCCCGTGGAAAGCTGTCCCCGGGCCCCGGCCCGGGAGGGGGTGGAAAACCCGAGGGGTGTTTTAGTGCCCGGGGGGGGCCATCGTTTACCCAAGGGGAACCCCCTTGTCCACGGGAAAATTTTTTAAAGGGGCGCCCCTTTTTCAAGATGAATTTAGGCGTGGCGGCCCGGGAATTTTCCCCACCCAATGCCTTAGGCGTCAGTCGGGTTCAAACAAACCTGCCCAAACCACTTTTTCTGATCCGCCCCAAACCCCCCTGATGCCACACATCTGCTGAAAAGGGTTTTCTCCATCTGCCTACCCACCGTCTTTTTCCAAGGGATGGGATTGCCACCCACCCCAACACTCCCCGTCATTGTGCCACTCTATGTGCCTTTAGCTGCTGCTGCTGTTGCTGTGCCCGTGACATCCCCAAATGTGTCCAAATTGGGGCCAAATCTTTCGGGCCGGTACTGTTTTGCCACCTCCAAAAAATGGGCATTGGTGCCACTCTTGCCCCCATGCTGTTGCTCCGTCTTTCCCCCACACTCTCGTATTGTTCCAATCCTGAAACCTTTATGCCTTTTCTGCCCGCCGGGACCCCCCTCCCCAGTTTTTTTGTTCCGCTCTGTGGGCCTAATACTTTTTTTCCACCCGCAAATGCCCTTGTGGGCCCTCTCTGACCCCCATTGGGTGCTGGTGTGACTCCTGTCGGCCCTTTCCCCAGTGGTTCCCCTTGTGCCACTGTTTTGACCCCATGCGCTGCCGTTGGGTGCTGCCCTGCCCCCCCACGTTGGGCCCACTCCCCGTTTTTGCCACCTCCAGAATTTTTTCATTGTGCCACTGTCTGACCTTCATGCTGCGATGTGGCTGCTGCCGTTTCCCTCCAAAACCCGTGTCATTGTGCCACTGTCTTACCTTATGCTGTTTCTGTTGCTCCCCCGCCGTGCCCTCCCCGGGGTCATTGTACCACTCTTTTGGGTACTCCTTTTTTTCCAGCCCCCCCGAAAATTTTTTCATTGGGGCCCCCTGCCTGCCTCAAAGCTGTGCCCACCCCTGACCTCCACACTGTGTCATTGTGGCCCCTCGGCCCGGGTGGTACTGTTTTGCCACTTCCAGGGAAATTTTATTTTCCACTGTTCCCCGACCTTTTGTGCTGGGGGTGCCGCCGTCACCTCCACACCCCTGTCACTAATGTTGCCCAAATGAGCTCTCGTTTTTTTTTTTCCAGCTTTTGCGCCATGACTTTTTCGGCTTCGTTCCTGCTTCGTTTTTTTGGGCAGTTTTGCCCCAAAAAGTGCCCCCCCGGGCATTTTTTATGGAAACGATTCTAAAGGGGCGGCCCCGGGAGGCCCTGTGGTGCCAAAACTAAAAAACAACATGAAAGGGAAAACCAAAAACCCAAACTCCCCCTGCATATTTTTAAAAATTGGGACAATTTTTCTTTCAAAACAAACCCGCAGGCTTTTGGGCAGCCTGGAAAAAGTGTTTTTTTAAAGTGATTCGTTGCCGAAAGGGTTTTCGGGGAAAAAAAAGGGAAAAAAGAAATTTTGGGCGGAAAATTCCCGGGGAAGTGACCCAACCGAATTTTGAGAAAAAAATTCCTTTTTAAAGCCCCTCTCACAAAAGGGGCATATCTAAAGGGTTTTTGGTTTGAATGGGCGAATTTTTCAAAAATTTTGGTTCGGTCACTTTTGCCGAATTTTCCCCCCAAAAAAAAACTTCGGTTCCCAAATTTTCTTTGGGGGCGAAAAACACGTTTAAAAAAAAAGCTATTTCCCCGGCGCACAGAGGCCCCGCCGGGTGCTTTAGAACTTGTGGGCCCTGGCCCTTTAAAAATGCAGAGGGAAACTTGGTTTTGGCTTCATACAATGTTGTGTTTTTGTTTACACCAAAATGACTGCCGCCACTCTTTTGAAACGCTTCACTATTTAAAATTTTTCCCCTTTGGGGACTTAAAGGGCAAAACTGACCAAAAAAATCAAGCGGGAATTTTACCTGATAAAGTCATGGCGCGACAGTGGAAAAAAAAAAAAAGCTGAGGCTCAGGTGGAAACTTCAGGGGGACCGGGGGGTTGGGGTGACGGCGGAGGGCCCAACACCCAGCTTTAAATTTCAGCGAAGTGGCCAATGAAAAATTCGGAAAGGGGAAAAAAAACAGGAGTGGGTCCAAAAGGGAGTGGCCCCAATGAACAAGTGTGGGGGGGCCGGCAGCACCCGGCCCATGAGGTCAGGCAGGGGCCAAAATTTTGACTTTTCTGGAGGGGGGAAAAAACCGTAGTAGGCCCCCCAGAGGGGAACAATGACAGAGAGTGGGGGGGTGAGGGCCCGGCAACAGCAATGGGGTCAGAGGGGGTGGCAAAATAAACATTCTGGAGGTGGAAAAAACGGAGTAGGCCCAGAGTGGACCAAGGGCCCAGAGGGGTTGGGGAGATAAACGGCGGGGCTCGCGATAAAGGTCAGAGAGTGGCCCCAATAAACTTTTCTGGGGTGGCAAAAACTGGAGTGGGGCCACAGAGGGGCAAAAATTACAGGAGTGGGAGGGGGGCCCGGCAGCGGGCAGCATGATGCCCAGACAGGGGCCCCCAATGACATTTGGAGGTGGAAAAAACAGTAGAAACCACAAGTGGCACAATGACAGAGAGGGGGGGTGATGGCGGCAGCAGCGGGTCAGAGAGGGGACAAAAATTTGACCCCAGTGGGGAAGGGACAGCAGCAGCAGCATGAGGTCAACAGTGGCACAAAGACCCATTTCTGGAGGGGGCAAAAACCTGGAGTGGGAAACGGGATTTGGGCACAGTGCAAGAGTGGAGGTGACGGGGGGGGCAGGGGGGGCCAGGGAGTCAGAGAGTGGCACAATGACATTTGGGGGGGGTGGAAAAAACCCAGGAGTGGGCCACAGGTGGGCCCACAATAAAAACAATGTGGAGGGCACGGGACCACCACACCCAAGCAGCATGGGGGGCCGGGAAAAGGCCCTTTTGTACGGGCCCCTGACCGTAGTTTAAGTTTCGGGACGCCCCCGCTCTGCCGTGAAACCTTTGGGAAAACAACCGGGGATAAAGAAAAAGGGAACGGGGCCCCCACCTTTGCTACATATTTTTTAAAAAGTGCTGTTACTGCCTTTTTGGGAAAAAAATTTAACGGTTGGGAACTCCCCCTCTCGGTCGGCACAAGCCATTATTTTCTCTAAAAGGTCCCAGAGTCCACCTTTTTGGGGAAAGGGGGGGGGACTGCAGTACCAAAATTTAACGGGGGGAAAAAAGGGGGGGAGCAGGGTTTCAGTTTGCAGCCCCCTTTTTAGGAGGGTTTGGGGAGCATATTTGTTGTTTTTTCTTTTGGCAATCCCCCTCGCTAAACAACTGCGGGCCCCAAATGAGTAGCGAGGAGCAGGAGCATTTGGCCCGGGGAGAGATTCAAAAAAAAACCAGCTCCCTTCTGCAAGGTGGTGGAGCCTTGACTGGCTGAAAAGGGCCTTTGCTTTGCCACGGGGGTTGCTGCTGCTTTTGTTTGCAGGGGCCCAGGATAAACCACCACATCTGACCCAAAGGGTTTTTTCTTTCCGGCCCCCGGGGATGGTGACGCGGGGAAATTGTAAAACGGCAGGGCCCCGGGGTTGGTCCCAAATTTTAAAGTCCCGGGCCCAAAGTTTTCACTTTCCCCCACCCGTTTTCCCTACATATACCCATATTCGGCTCCCCCGGGGGGACTTACCAAAAAAAAACCCCCACCCCGGGGCCGAGTACCCAAATTTTACAGCCAAAAACTCCGAAATGGGGGAGTATTTACCCCACCGCGCCCCCCTGACCCCCCTTTTTCTGCTACTTTTTTTTGGGCCCTGCAAAAGGGGGTTGGTTTTTTCCCCCTTTTGGCCGTTTGGTTCCCGACCCCCACCCCTGTGTTTACTCACTGACCCAACGGCCACATAACCCCCCTTGCTGGTTGTCCCCGCGCCTGATGCCCCAAAGCGGGGCCCACCCTTTTTTCCCCTTTGACGATGATGAAGGCCCTTGCCCCCAACCCGGGCTCCCAAGGGGCGGTCGGCAACATATCACTATTTGTTTTTTCATCGTCACTGCTGTCCCCCTAAATTTGGCCCTTGGGTATGCAGAGGCAAAACCCCTCAAACTGCCCTCCATCCCACTATCCCATCTATATTTTGCCCCCTTACTGAAAGAAGCGGGGGATTTTGGGGGCCCCAAATTTCTTCGCTGCCAAGTGGGCTGGCTGACTGCCCCCTTTCAAATTGTTAAATTCCTCCCCTATATAGGGGGCCCGGGCCCCCAAAACCCCCCTTAGTAGATCTCTGGCGGGAAAAAACCGGGGGGGACAAAAGGCGGGTTAAAGGACAGGTGCCCCCCCTTTGACCCCTCCGGGGCCAAATCCCAAAAAAAGGGTTTGTGTCGGAATTCCCCCCCGCCCTCTTGGCTGGGGTTGTCAGATGTCTTTCGGGAGGAAGGGGGTTTTAAACCTACCCAACCCAAAATCAAAAAACCCCTTGGGTTGTTTACCCCATCACAAAAAAAGCTGGGATGACAGGGGAAAGTTGTGGGGCCCCTCACCGTTTGACCCCTGCTGCGACGCCCCCTTGCTTTGCTGCAAACCGGGGCCTGCCCCAAAGGGGAAAGTTTTTTTTCCCACTGCCATTTCGCAGGTAAGGGAGTTCCCCAAACCTCTTTTGTTTTGACTTTTACTTTTTTGTTCTAAAATTTTAACGGGCCCCTTTTGTTAAAGAAGGAATCTGTAAAAGATAAAACACACCATGTTTTTTGGGACCAAATGAACCCACTAAGGAAGCTTGGGAAAACCCCATGGTTTAAAAAAATTCCCGCCCCAAAAAAAGGGGAAAGGAAAAATTGATTTTGTATGTGCATTTTTTAAAAAAACGGTGTGTATTTTAAACGAATATAAAAGCAAAAACAGGTTTTAATTAACCTTCGTAAAAGAATTTATGCTACAGAATTTCTTCTGGGGCCCGGTAAAAAAACAAATTTTCTTTTACGGGAGTAAAAAACTGCAGAAAAAACGTTTAAATTTAAAAACCCCCTGGAGGGTTAAATTGCGCAAAAAAAATTGACCCAACCAAAAAAATACAAAGTTTTTGTAGCATTTTTAAAATGGCGTGTTTTTTTTACGCTACCCCAAACAAGAGAAAAAAAATTTGAAATTTAAACCCTTTAAACTTGTAAAATTATGCTCCCGGAAAAAAAGGGTTCTGTTTTGGGGGGAAAAATAAACGTTTTCCCTTTTTAGTCACCACAGCAACGAACAACGTTTAAATTTAAACCCCCGGGTTTGAAAATTGCGCAAAAAAATTTGAGAAACCCAAAAATTTACGAGCTTTTTTAGCGTTTTAAAAGGGGCCGTTTTTTTTTAGGGCTCCCAAAAACAAGAGTAAAACTTGTAATTAACCTTCGCTTAAAATTTTTAAAAGGCTACGGGAAAAAAATGTTTTTTTTTTGGGGCGGTGAAATAAACGTTTTCTTTTAGTCACCACAGCAGAAGAAAAGGGGTTTAAATTCCCCCGGGAGTGAAAATTGCCCCGAAAAAAATTTGAGCAGGCCAAAAAATAAAATTTGGTTTTTTGTTTTGTAAAACCTTTTTCCCTTTAAAAATAAATTAAACACGGGAAAACAGCTTAGATCCCCCCTTGGGGGATTTTCAATGTGCTGGTGAAGCAGTAAGCTTTTAAAATGTAATTCCCGGGCTACATTGGCCCACCCACGGACTTCAGTTTCCAATCCCCCAAAAAAAATCAGAAATAAAATTTTTAAAAGAAAAGGCGTTCCTCTGGGGACAAGATGAGACCCCCCCAAAAATTTTAGCTGAAATAAAAATGGGGTTTCTTTAGTATCAGTTATCAAAAGGGAAAACCACGGCAGCACTTTTCCCTAACCCCAGTACATGAGACGGTATGAGCCCCACATTCTTCCCGGGACTTATTATAGTGCGGTGACGTCACAGAATCCCCCCAGTCTCTAAATTTGGGCTTCATCTTGCACATGCCCATCCCAGGCTTTTCCCTTTTTTTTCCCCCGAAGTTTTTTCCCCATTTAACCCCCATTTGTTTCGCAGCCTTTAAAAAATAAAAATAAAAATCACACTTCTTTCCCAACCCCAATTTCCCCCCAAAACCTTAAACTTCTTTCCCAAAACCCCAAAATTTTTTCCTAAAATTTCTAAACAAATTTTCCCACTTCGTTAGAATCAATTCGTCATCCTAGTTGTAGTTTTGGGTTAAAAAAATATTTCATTTTTGGGGCCCTACAACCCCTGAACAAAGGGAAGGGGACCACAACTTTTCAAGAATAGTTTCCCTACTTGGCGTGATGGATGCCTGCGGATGCATGCCAATGTAAATTATTTCTACTTTAAGGGTTTGTCCAAGAGAAGAAAATTTATTTGAAATGGGGCCAGGTGGCAGAAAAAAAGCAAAACAAGTAAACACTTTTAGACAGCCAACACATCTGTCCCCTCTTGTAATCCCAACCTTCCCACCTCCCAAAAAAATTCTTTGTGGGGTGAACAGATGAAAAAAAAGCTGCAATTGTACCTTTGTTTTTTGAGGTTTAGTTTTCGTTGGAGTTTACACTGAACAGTGTTTAATTGACATATTATCTCTATTCTGTGAGTCAGTCATACATGGGCAAAAGAATACTGCCACATGATCACTGCTTGTGACCACTATGTAGTAACTAATACCAGTATAATGTTTCTGACTGAACCAGTATACCAAGACCAATATAACCAAATAACAATATACAAAGACCAAATAATACCGCCATATATCACTACCATATAGTGACACCACCCAAATGTTACTGACAAAACAAGTATACGAAAACCAATGTTGAAAAATAATAACAATATACAAAGACCAAAAATACCGGCACATATCACTAATGTATAATGACTAATACCACCATACTGTTACTCATCAAATCAATATACAAAGACCAATATTACCAATACCAACAATGTACAAGAACAAAATAATACTGCCACATTATCCCCACATATCAACAGGATAAAATGACTGAATAATACTGTTAGTAAATATGTTAGTAAAACCATTGCACTAAGACTAATATTCCCGCTATATGTTGACCATATAGTGGTAGATACCAATGTTCACAGACCCTCTGCACACATTTAAGTGATTACATTAAGATCAATATTACCACCATACAGTGGTACATACCAGTTGTAAAAAGTGACTACACTGTAGTTCCATCCAGTCACAGGTGATGTCTTCTATGACTGGAGTTGTTCACTTACCCTTATCTTCTCCATCTGATCCAGACCACCATGGTTAATTCTCCTGGCCACAACTCATCCCTGCAGAATTTGCAACACAAACACCTGAAAATCCTCACTTTTATATTATCTTCCAATCTGTGCCCACACCACCTATAAACAAATTCCCCATCCGTAGTGCACCAAAATGTAAAAATATCCACTTGATGCCCTTGTGGTTAGGAAGATAGGGTCCCTGGTTGCTAATAATATACACACGTTCAGTAGGTAGGTAGTAAGGTATATAGCCCCCAGTATGTAGTTATATAGGGCCAAAGTAGTTTGGTAGGTAGTTACATAGGGCCCTCATTAGGTAAGAAGGCAAAAAGGCCCCATCAGTAGGTAGGTATATAGGTTCACCCAGTAGGTAGGTAGCTATATAGGGCCTCCATTAGGTAGATAAGAATATACGGCCCACCAATAGGTAAATAGGTAAATAGGACCCCTCATTATATATACTTCCCAGTAGGAAGGTAGGTATACAGAGCCCCTCCAATAGATAAGTAGGTATAAAGGACACCCCCTAGGTAGCCAGTTAGGGTTCCCTAGTAGGTAGATATTAAGGGCCCCCCAGTAGGTAGATAGATACATAGGGACCCCTAGAATGTAGGGAAGTATAAAAGGTCCCCCCAGTAAGTAGGTAAATATATAGAGCCAGCCCGCAGGTAGTAATATAGGGGCCATCCAGTAGGTAGTTACACAGGCGCCCCTCCAATAAGTAGGTAGCTATATAGGGACCCCTCAACAGGTAGGTAGCTTTATAAGCATCCAATTATAAATAAAAAAAATAATACTCACCTCTGCCCTAGTAAGTCGGTCTGCTCTAGGCGCCAAGCTGTGCGCTTTAGGCTTGAGGACTAGGACAGGAAACAGCGATGGCAGCCCGAAGACTTCACTTTATTGCATTTCCTGCACAGCGACATATGTCAGAGAGTGCATAACTTGCTCTGCTCCGCTGTACATCTCAATTATATATGCATCATAAGGATGCACATACAATTGAGACAGCCTGTATGGTAGAAGGAACAGGCCTGAGGCCTGTTCTTTCTACCAAACCTGTGAAACAAAGGTGTAGGCAGCAGGATCCCTTTTATAACAGTTTGGCAATGCCCCATATGGCAGTATCAGCAATATTGCCATAACGGTAATCCTGGCTGCAACTGCTGTGTCACTGGGTCTATGTGACCTAACGATGCAGCTCTGTGGTATGTGGCGCTTAGGGGCTTTTCACATGTGTGACCGATTCGACCCCTGTACCTACGCAACTGTGTACACAGTCTCTCTCATTGTTAAGATAATATACTTTATAGAGCTAAGCAAACGTTCAAAAACTTAAAAAAGATATTTAGTGTAGAGTAGAAATAGCTTTCCATTACTAGACTTCTTTTATGTATATTGTACTCACTACTGTGCTTTTTAGCCTCCTGTCTGCTTCTTTTCAGACACCATAGTGAATTCCAGATTTCAGCCTGATTTTTCCTCATTTATATTTTCAATCACATAATTCCTCTCCAGAGCATCACATTAGCATATAATGTGTGTACTGATGAGAAGACAGTGTGATAATTATTCCCTCTATAGTCTCTTAATAGGAGACCATAAGTATGGCTATACTGTCATTCATTCAATATAATTGTTTGAAAGAAGCCAGTATTATATTCAGCAGTTACTTTAATCTTGTTGTTCTGCTGGTACATCTAATGACTCCTTTGCTTCAGCTTCATCACAAAAGGCATGACGTTTTCTATTTTACGATTTCATGATATTTGACTGAATCCATTTTGCCCTTCATGCTTTGCAGGTTTTTGTGCCAGAAAAAAACAAAGCATCCTCATCATCATCAAGCCACCACCATGCGTCATTGTAGGCAAGGTGTTCATTTCAGCCTGTGTTTCATTCTTTATCTTCCAGATACACTGCTGATCCATAGGCCAGAAAAATTATAGTATTGTTTTATAGCACCACAGAACAGAATCCCAAAACTTAACAAGAAACCTTGCAAAGAGTGTCTCTTTAACCCCTAGTGCCAATAAGGTTCTATGTAGTGGGATTACCCTGTAACTTCAGCAGATACCTACAGCTACCTGCATGCTTTAACTGCTGTTGAACCCTTTAGATCAGCGACCATGCTGTCTAAATGAATGAGAAATTGTGCCTCGCTATGATCGGCACCCCACGGCGGGATCAAGGAGTGATCAAGGAGTGTCGATATGTTAACATGGCAGCTGGAAACCTTATGAAGGCTTCCATCGCCACCATGTATATTTTTTTATTGACAATAGTGCCCACTAGTGGTCAAGCACCTTAGGGAGACTTGCTATCAATATAAACAAAAAAAAAACCAAGGGGGACATGTATGAAGATCGGTGCATCAATGCGCCTGTTTTCACGTTTTTTGTCGTGAAACCTGTGCCTGATGTATGTCAGCGCCGAAGTGCGCTTATAAATGCGGGGCAAACTTCGCTGCCTCCGGCAGACAGACCCCATTGAGATTGGTCTGCCTGTCGGAGCTGCAATGCGCCTTACTTTGCCAACCCGCATTCATACATGAGTCTGTGTTTTCGAATGTGGTGCATCCCACCACAGAACGCCCCTTCATGTTAAGTGCATTAGAAAGTGGCGAACACATAGGGGAGGTGCATCCGACAGCAGAGCCGGCACAGAGAGGCGAATTATACGCCAGAAAACAAGCGAAAACTCCGATCATACATGTCCCCCAAGTGTTTAAAAGTATAAAAATAAATAAATATTAAAAGTTTAAATGAACCCCCCTTTTGATATTTTACAAATAAAAAAAAGTTATACATAATTGGTATTGCCGCCTCTTATCTATTAAAAAATAGCATAATTTTCCCATACCTTGAACAACGTGAAGAAAAAGACTTCCAAACGCCAAAATTGTGTCTTTTTTGCCACTTCATGTAACCTAAAAATTTGATCAAAAACTGATTGAAAAGTCACATCTATCCCAAAATGGCATCAATAAAATGTAGACTTCAGTCTGCAATAAAATGCACTTTAGCTCAGGTCCAAAGGGGGAAGTATGAAAAATTTATTGGCCGCACAAAATGGAGCTGCACTGCAAAATTTGATATTGTTGGAATTTAATCAACCTGCAGAATACAGATAACACATTCTTTATAATGAAGAGTGAACACTGTAGAACAAAATCCCCGCAAACATGGAGCAAGTAGGTTTTTTTCAAATTTCATCCCACTTACAATTTCTTTGCAATATTCCAGTAATAACAACAGAAAGTACATTTTGTCCTGCAAAATAAAAGTCCTCAAATGTATATGTAGATAGAAAAATAAAAAAAGTTATGGCGGGGAGAAAATACGAAGAGCCATATTATTATAACCAGCAATCAGGAAGGTGTTAAAATTGACTGCTTCCGAATTTGTTGATGGGTATGGGAAAGGCTACAAAGATATTTCTAAGGACTTCAAATGTGGTGAATTTTCCCAGAAGTGGCTTGACACTATAAAGAAATCCATAAATTTTACATCATACCAGAAAAGCCAATACCATAAATAAACAAAACCAAAGCGTTGGACTGGGTCCTGACTTAAATTCGGCTCCAGAAAATAACACTTGATTTGATGTACCTCAGCTACAGCAAAGCAGATACTGCACCAAAACGTCCGGCAAAGAATGTTATCCTTACATTTCTAATGCTTTTCAGTGGCTTTTAGTTTGTGATAAGACTAGATAACATGAAAGACATGATATCATGGTCAAGCTAAACTATACTACATTAGTATTTGCATCTGATGTTCAAAAGTCCCAATTGTTTGTGCATAACATGTCTGTGCCAATGTTTGGCACTTTTCTTGTTTTTACAGCACTTTTGTTACCAGTATTGCTCTGTATTTTACCCCATCCATCTTCTCATCAACTCTGACCAGCTTCCCAGTCCCTACTGAAGCAAAGCCTCCCCACAGCATGATGTTGGCATCACCATGCTTCACGGTGGGGATTGTGTTTTCAGGGTGATGTGCAGTGTTAGCTTCTTTCACATACCTGTTGTGTCCTTTACATAGTGTTTTGTAAACTGCATTCTTTCAAAAAGGGGTCTCTTCTTGTCACTCTTCCATAAAGGTAAGATTTGTGGAGTACACGACTAATAGTTTTCCTGTGAACAGAACCTCCCACCTAAACGGTGGATCTCTGCAGCTTCTGAGGATTGATCCTGGGCCTTTTGTCTACTTCTTTAATGAGTGCTTTCTTTGCCTGGACAGTCAGTTTAGGTGGCCCCCATGTTTTGGTTGGTTAGCAGTTGTGCCACACTCCTTCCAAATACAGATGATATATTAAACAGTGCTCTTTGAGATGTTCAGAGCTTAGGATATTTAAAAAAAAATCTTACCTCACAATACACTTTGCCACAACTTTATCCCTGAGCTGTCTGGTGTGTTCCTTGGTTTTCATGATGCTGTGCAATTGGTCACACTGGATTTTATTTAGAGGTATCAGACATATATATTTGTCATCCTTTTTAGTTTTTTGCAAGATCTGGAAAAGCAGGAATCATTTTCTTTAAACTTCACACCTACTTGCTACTTTGTGTTGCTCTATCACCTAAAATATCAGTAAAATGCATTTAAGATTGTGACTGTAACATTTAAAAATGAAGAACGGACCAAGGGTTATGAATACTTTTGCAACCCATTGTATTTGGGGTCACCTGGATCATAATGATATGCAGAATAAGTTAATTTATACTGCATGATGAACTCCATTAATATGAAGCCCAAAAAAGGTGCAATCCCTAATCACTAATATTTTTTGGGAATTCACAATATATTATATGGTGCAGTAAATGCTACATTACCTCAGTTCTCTGAATTAGGAAGGGGTTAAATCCAAATCATTAGTAACACAGTCCTCACTTGGGCTTGCTTTTGCTTTTTTTTATCATTAATGACTGTGCACTTTGGATGTAAACTGTATGTATAAGAGCATTTGCATACTATTGTAGAAAATGATTTTATAGTTCAAGTGATTATGCAGCATATCATTATGTTCTTTTTCTGACAGCTCATTAAATATTAAAAGAAATCCAGTTTTCCAAAATATTAGATACCCTTTCGGCCTCCTCTAGACTTAATAAAGTCATTTTGCGTTTCTTTTCTTCCTTTCTCCACATTTATAGTAAAATTACCATGCCTATTTTCAATAACAAGAGAGTGAGATAAGGACTTCTACTAAAAATGAATTTACTGTTTCTTCTGTTCCTTAGTTGTTTGTCCAAATAGACTCAACACATATTTTAAACCCCCAAATTATTCTAGCATTCCTTTGTTTCGGCAAGCTTTCGAAATCGAGCAGAAGGCACTACATTTCCACAAGATTCCTTAAACAATAAAATGGCTTAATCTTTATCCTGTATAAATAGAGGGAGTTTTGACATATCTATTATAAACTGCATTTTTTTTCTTCTAGGCAACAAAAAAGAAAGATAAACTTGAAGAGAACATTTTATAAATTGCTTTAGTAGCTGAGCTGTCACAATAATTACTCCAATACAAAGCGAGATGTAGAGGCCACGTTTTTGAAGTATGCAATCTGAAAACTTTTCTGGGCATCTGGAAGCAGCACATATTGTTCTCTACCAAGCACTTTAAAAGACTCTTTGTTTTACTTGCTTGTTGATATGTTTTTCTATTCACACAGGAGAATTCTCTAAAACTGAATATTAGATAAAAATTCTAGCAGTCGGTCCCTTAAAGAGTAAAATTGACTAAATGTGACAGGCGCAATATGAACAGTTTCACTAACTTTACTGACTGGTTGAATTTACATTCAAGTAAGAAGAGCCACAATATTGAGAGTTTCAAGCAGTTAAAGTGGCAACAAAAGTGATTACAGTCTATAACAAAAGTTGCACAATTTTCTCTGCTTGTTGTCAGTGAAAGGAAACTCTTGCAAAGCAGAGTTCCTTCTACAACGGTGACTCAAAAGTTATCCACAGTACACTTGTACTACACCACACGCGCACCCCTTAAATACATGTCACAATAACATTCCAGTTAGCTGTGGTTTTAATTAGTGTTGATAGATCTGTTCTAGAAAACGTAAGTTCTATTAGAACTTCTCGAATTTTTAGAACTCAAACCGAACTGAACATTTTACTGTTGGTTCAAGTAAAGTTCTAGTTCGACACGCCATTTTCAGTTTCCTTTTCAGCAGCTTTCTGCACTTTTGGTGACCATCCACTCACCTTTCTGCACTTTTGGCAGCCATCAGGGCAGAGCACAGAGAAATGTCAAAAACATCATCGCTGAGGTGTAGGGCTCTCATTGGCTGCTAAAATCAGCCATGTTATGACCATGTTATATATATTTCTCTGTATTGCCTTGTGAAGGCCATTTTCAGCTCACTCTCTATACTGTACAGACTGCTCTTAGCTAGTTAGATAGCATTTTCCTCTTCATAGACAGCAATAGTTAGGGAGTTTGGTGTTGCTGGCTGCATCTTTCCCATACCCAGAAGCTGTTATTTGGTGACATTTGCAGGCTCACATCACGCCTAACTCTCATATACATAGATATATATTATGCAGAGTGCTTGGATTTGCTAAATCTTACTCAGTGCCCAAATGCTTTAATGGGGTTCGAGTTTGAATTGAATTTCGAACCGAACTCACAACTTTTTACTGTTCACTCAACACTAGTTACGTCAGCTTTAACCTCTAAGGAATTATTTAAATATTCACCTACCAACTAAATTGGGGCTACAAACGTTATTGGTAATTCTGTAAACCATCTACCAACATGGACATACCAGAATACAGCAAAGTCACAGTCATAGCTAAACTTCTGATTAGCAGGAAAGTTCCTGAGAGAGAGAGTAACGTTGTGTTTCTCTTGCACCTTTGTTTATCTTCTCTCTCTGACACTCTGACTTACTTCTTCACAGACGGACAGACAGAACCAGCTAAGAGACTGACTGTTTTTCTTTAACTGTCCCTGCAACTATGGTTACAGCTCCATTCCTTGTCAGCTTCTCTGATTGGATAGCAGTACATATCTTTCCAGAACTGGTTGTAGAGCAGGGGTGTAGCTAAAGACTTGGGGGTCCAGGTGCAAAACTTCAGTTTGTCCCCCCCTGTCCCAGACAATGGCTGTGGACCTCTACTTTTAACAACAGGTTCCTTAATTAGTGTAATTACCGGTAGGTAGGTATGCATACAGGGCCTTTTATAAATCAAATAAATAGTACTCATCTCTCTCCATTCTCCTGCCAACTTCTTCTTTGAGTCCCTGGGCAGCGTGAGGTCCTCATGCTGCTAGCTCTGGCATTTCTAGGCCATAAGCCTATTGCCTGACACCATAGTCTTAAGGCCTAGTACCAGCCGCAGCACCGTCGGTGTGATGACATCATCACATCATGTCGGCTGCATCGTGGCAACAAAGGGCTGAGTGACCAGGAGAGAAGCTCTGATTCTGACCGCTCTGCCGGAGCTGCTGCTTGCACTGTGCAGGTGGTGGCAGTAGTCTCTTTGACCCAGCGAACCAGCTGTGTAATGAGGGGGACCTGTGGGCCCCCTAGCTGAGAGGCCCGGTCACGATTGTGATCGCTCCGACCCCAGTAGCTACGCCAGTGCTGTAGAGTGTTTTAACCCTGTAACTGCCGCATAATTACAGTACTATATCACAGGGGTACTTAACAACTTCTGTCAAAACTTCAGAAAAGCAGAATGCAATGTCACAGACCAGAATCATCAATCATACATCAGATACCAGCTCACAATTCCATTGTCCACTGCTCAGGAAGTGAAGTATGTATGAGCATCATGTCAATGAAAGGACATGCCACTGTTTTTTATTTGGTATGACAACCCTTTTAGTTGTGGAGTTGTGGCTTAACTAAAAGATATAAGGCCACATTAATGAAAACTGCCTAACAGCAAGACTGCCTTTGTTGCCCATAGCAACCAATCACAGCTCAGCTTTTATCTCTAAAACTGTTCTGGAAAAATGAAAGTTGAGCTCTGATTGATTTCTATGGGCAACAAAGGCAGTCTTGCTGTTAGAAAGTTTTCATAAATGTGGCCCATAGTTCAGGCAAAAACAAAGTTAAATAAAAAAAATGCTATTATTGAACGCATCAACAGTAATATTATTATTAAGAGAATTTAATGGAATACATTTGTGCATCCAGCAAAAATCATTTGAAAGCATCACTGATAATATTGCTGTTCCATTGGACTGTCTGCCTGTACTTTGTTTACACTAGCATACCTCCCAAGTATCCCTATTTTGAAGGAACAGTCCCTATTTTTAACCCTTGTGTCACATTCGTGTCATCTGGCTCTGGTCGTCGGCGACGGCTGCTGTGACCATAACTACGGATTTGCTTTATCCTGTGTGAACACAGTCCTCTACCTTGGACTTTAATTGAATCCTGGCCAACGCCCGTGGCCAGGAACTTTCCAGCACTCTCTGGGTTAATCAATTCTCTTGTTGATGGACAGGTTCTGCTCACTATCACTTCTGCTCTGTTTCCTCCCCTTCCCTATTTATAGTCACCACTTCCTTCCCTCCTTGCCTGCTATAGGTTTTCCCCTGTAGTTCACCGTCCGTTCTCGTGTTGTTGCGGTGCTGTCCGGTGCTGTTGCTGTGGACTCCGGTTAGTCTCTTTGGCTCACGTCTCTGTACCTCGCTGTCCGTACTGTTGCCAACTTGGACCGCCAGACTATGTTTATTGTTCTGTGTCTGTTTGTCCTGTCTGTGTTGCACCTATATCAGTGCAGCCATCAGTCTTCCAGTTGGGGCCGGCCTATTAAGGAGTCGGGTTCCCCAAAAAGCAGGGACAGGGGCTGGGATCAGAGTCAGGGCCCACTTGTCTGTGTCTGTGTGTGTGTCCCTGACCGGCCCCTGACATTATAGCAGGCCCTTATTCTAAAACATCTCCCCTGCGGTTCAGTATGAGTACAAACCTGTCGGTCTCTGACCGCCTGGATGAGTTAACCACGCAATTCCAGGGCATGGCGAGCCTGATGTCCCAAATCTCACTAGGGCTGGATGCCTTGTCTACTCCGGCACCTGATCCAGTCGTCCCGTTAGTATCCGTACTCCCTCCGGGGTTTGTGGGTCAAAATGTACAGCACAAACCAAACATGCGACTTCCTGACTGTTTCAATGGAAACCCTGATAAGTTTCGGACCTTCAGGGAATCTTATCGCCTATTTTTCCGGTTCAACCACTTTTCCTCAGAGGCTGAGAAAGTTGCCATGGTGGTGTCCCTCCTCTAGGGTCCACCTCAGGATTGGGCATTAAGTATGCCTCCTGAGGCCCCAGAGTGGAGATCTGTTGACAATTTTTTTCTAACGTTGGGCCATATTTATGATGACCCTAACCGGGCAGCGTTAGAAGAAACTCATCTCTTGTCCATCCAGCAGGGTCGTCGCCCAGCCGAGGATTACTGTTCCAAATTCCGCCAATGGAGCTCTGTAATTGGGGGGCCTGACCCACCTCTGAAGACCCTCTTCAGACAGGGGCTGTCTGAGGCTGTGAAGGATGCTATGGTCAGTCATCCTATTCCTGAGACCTTAGGGGATTTTATAACCATGGCTATATCTGTTGACAGAAGGTTGAGAGGAAGACTCAGGGAAAAGATGGGGGGGTTTACTGGACAGTTTAGGTCGGCTCTCCCTGTCAAATCTTTCTCTGCTGTGTCTGCTAAAACTCCTCTTCCGCTCTTCTCACCATCTCCCGCTGCGGGCTCCGGAGAGGAACCCATGGTGTTGGGCTCCGCGTCGGCGGCTATCAGGAAGAAACATCGAGCGGACAATGCATTGTGTTTCTACTGTGGGGAGTCCGGCCATGTTCTAAGGAGCTGCCCGACCCGGCCTAAGTTACCGTGGGAGATCGGCAGAGGCCTGAAGGACAGCAAGAAGGATAGCTCAGGCGTACAGGTCCCCCTTAATTGGGATAATAAGATCTCTTTGCCGGTAACCTTAATTTCTGGGACCAAGAGTTTTGTTTGCCAAGCCATGATCGATTCAGGAGCAGCCGTTAGTTTCATTAGTATGACTGTGGCCCACGCCTTAGGGCTAGAACTAATTGTGTTATGTTCTCTCTTTTCGGTTTCAGGTGCAGATTCTAGCCCCTTAACGGAGGGAAGAAGAGAATACCGTACCATGGAAATTACCTTGAATGATGGGTGCCTGCATACCAAACAATTGTCTTTTTTTGTAATGGAGAGACTTACTACAGAAATTATTTTGGGCTTACCATGGCTATGCCTCCATAATCCTGTGTTTGACTGGAGAACTGCTGAGTTGGTTAAATGGGGGGAGTCATGTGGTCCTCATTTAAAGACTGTACAGTCTTTGGTGTGTTCTATAAATGATAATCATACTATGCCCGACTTCGTCTCTGATTTCAAAGACGTCTTTGATGAGACCGTGCGGACACCCTCCCGCGGCATCGGCCATATGATTGCACTATAGACCTCGTTCTGGGGGCAAAGCTGCCTAAGGGTTGTATTTTCAACGTATCTACCCCGGAACGAGAATCTATGCGTCAATATATCAAGGAAAACCTGGAAAAAGGTCATATACGACCATCTACCTCGCCGGTGGGTGCAGATTTTTTCTTTGTCGAGAAAAAAGATGGAGGCTTCCGTCCTTGTATTGACTACCGGGAGCTTAATAAGATCACTATAAAGGACCAGCATCCACTTCCCCTGATCCCGGATCTTTTTAGCCAGGTTGTGGGTGCCCGATGGTTTTCCGAAATCGATCTCCGGGGGGTATACAACCTAATCCGGATCAGAGAAGGGGACGAATGAAAGACGGCCTTTAATACATCTGAGGGGCACTTCGAATACCTAGTCATGCCTTTTCGTCTTTGTAATGCCCCAGCCATCTCCCAAAGATTTGTTAATGATATCTTCAGGGACCTTCTGGATCGTTTTGTTTTTGTGTACATAGATGACATCCTCATCTTTTCTCCGGATTATGATACTCATCGGAATAATGTAAGGGAGGTCCTCTCCAGGTTATGTCAGAATCAATTATTCGCCAAACTGTCTAAATGTCTGTTCGGAGTCCAGGAGAAAGGGTTCTTGTGGTACATACTTAGTCCTAGTGCTATAAGTATGGATCCACAAAAGGTTTCGGCCATCACTCAGTGGGTGAGACCTACTACCTTGAAAGAGATCCAATGTTTTTTAGGTTTGCTAACTATTATTGCAAATTTATTAAGAATTTTTCCCTGATTGTTAAATCCCTCACTGCCCTTTCTAGGAAAGGAGCTGTCCCCACCTCCTGGACACCTGAGGCCGAGCAAGCATTCTTTACCTTGAAAAAATGTTTTACTTCTGCACCTGTCCTGTTCCATCCAGATCCAGAACAACCTTTTGTCGTAGAGGTGGACGCATCTGAAACAGGGGTAGGAGCCGTCCTGTCCCAGGGAACTGAACCTTATACTAATCTCCGACCCATTGCCTTCTTCTCCAGAAAATTCTCCACCACGGAGGTCAACTACGATATTGGTAACCGGGAACTGCTAGCCATAAAATGGGCTTTTAAAGAGTGGAGGCACCTTCTGGAGGGTGTAAGGCATAGGGTGACTATTCTTACTGATAATAAAAACCTTCTGTATCTTGACAATGCTAAATGGTTGAACCCCCGTCAAGCACGATGGGCTTTGTTTTTTACTAGGTTTACCTTTGTGGTGACCTATCGTCTAGGGGCAAAAAATGTTAAGGCCGACGCCTTGTCCCGAAGCCTTGGTATAAGTGACATCTCGGAGGAGGAACCCGAAAATATCCCCGCTCCGGGAGTAGTTGCTTCGACCCTTACTGCTGACTTAGTCGCTGCGATTGCGCACACACAAGGCTCGGCCCCACCCAGTCGCCCCCCCCCCCCCTCCCCGGAAAACTCTTTGTTCCATGTCATCTTCGGTTGAAAATCTTGGAGAAGGTTCACTCCTCAATTCTGTCTGGACATCCTGGCATCGCAGGCACCAGATACCTCCTGTCTCGTACCTATTGGTGGCCTTCGTGGCAGCGTGATGTCAGGGAATTTGTTACTGCTTGTGAAACTTGTGCTAGGGCAAAGGTACCCCGACAACTCCCTGAAGGATTATTGCACCCTCTCCCGTTGCCCAATAGGCCTTGGTCTCACATATCTATGGATTTCATTACCGATCTTCCCCTTTCCAAGGGTAAGTCGGTAATTTGGGTGGTGGTGGAACGCTTCTCTAAAATGTGTCACCTTATTGCTTTAAAGAAACTACCTTTAGCCAAAACCCTTCTCGATTTATTTGTTCGTCACATACTGAGACTTCATGGTATTCCTTCCAGTATTGTGTCTGAGAGAGGGGTACAGTTTTTGTCAAGGTTCTGGAGAGCATTTTGTGGTAGGTTGGGCATCTATCTATACTTCTCCTCTGCCTTCCACCCCAAAACTAATGGGCAGACTGAAAGACTTAATCAGTCACTAGAACAATATCTCAGATGTTATGTTTCGGAGTGTCAGGAGAGGTGGAGTGAGTATTTACCTATGACTGAGTTTGCTCTAAACTATTACGAGAATTTCTCAAACCGACTATCTCGCTTTTACTGTAATTACGGCTTTCACCCCAGGTACTCCGCCGCAACAGGTTGCGAATCTAAGTTCTCTTCCGTAAAAACCGTCATCAAGCGACTGTGCACAGTCTGGACTAGGAGTCGCGAGACTCTAGAAAAAGCCCAACAACAGCAAATTAAATATGCTAATAGAAAACGTCAACCTGGACCTGAATATGCTGTCGGTGGCAAGGTGTGGCTCTGGACGAAAAATCTCAGCTTCGGGTCCCGTCTTCTAAGTTTGCTACTCGGTTTATTGGTCCCTTTGTTTTCTCCGAAATTGCTAACCCGGTATCTTTTAGAGTACGCCTTCCGAATTCCTTCCGCATTCATCCTATGTTTCACAAATCTTTACTTAAAAGGTACATTCCTGCTGTGATCGGTCGTTCCCCTCCTCGCCCTGTGGTCATACAAGGGGAGTTAGAATATGAAATTGAGCGTATAATTGACTCCCGCAGAGTTCAGGACGCTCTCCAATACCTAGTTCACTGGAAAGGGTATGGTCCGGAGGAGTGGGTGTGGGTGGCAGCTATCGACTTGCACGCTCCCAGACTTGTGGAAAAGTTCTATCAAGCTAACCCCTCCAAACCAAAGGGATCTAAGGAGGGTCCGGGGGCCCCTCATAGCTGGGGGGGGGGTGTACTGTCACATTCGTGTCATCTGGCTCTGGTCGTCGGTGACGGCCGCTGCGACCATAACTGCGGCTTGCTTTATCCTGTGTGAACACAGTCCTCTACCTTGGACTTTAATTGAGTCCTGGCCAACGCCCGTGGCCAGGAACTTTCCAGCACTCTCTGGGTTAATCAATTCTCTTGGTGATGGACAGGTTCTGCTCCCTATCACTTCTGCTCTGTTTCCTCCCCTTCCCTATTTATAGTCACCACTTCCTTCCCTCCGTGCCTGCTATAGGTTTTCCCCTGTAGTTCGCCATCCGTTCTCCTGTCGTTTCTGTGCTCTCCTGACCTTTCGCTTTGGCTTCCGGTTATCCTCTTTGTCTCATGTCTCTGTACCTCGCTGCCCGTACTGTTGCCGATTTGGACCGCCCGACCACGTTTATTGTTCTGTGTTTGTTTGTCCTGTCTGTGTTGCACCTATATCAGTGCAGCCATCAGTCTTCCGGTTGGGGCCGGCCTATTAAGGAGTTGGGTTCCCCAAAAGGCAGGGACAGGGGCTGGTATCAGAGTTAGGGCCCACTTGTCTGTGTGTGTGTCCCTGACTGGTCCCTGACACCTTGTCCCTCTGTCCCACTTAGTTCTATAAATGTCCCTCTTTTTATTTCGGAAATAGATTTGTGTTAATAAACTATCTTGCTTTTAAAAGTATCTTATTGCTTCCTAGCTATATAATCCATATCAACTTACTTAATATTTCATTATTGGATACATTTTTATCCTGAAAATGTGCCGTTTTTGGCTGTCTAAAAAGTTGTCATATACAGTGGGGGAAAAAAAAGTGTTTAGTCAGCCACCAATTGTGCAAGTTCTCCCACTTAAAAAGATGAACGAGGCCTTTAATTGACATCATAGGTAGAACTCAACTATGAGAGACAAAATGAGGAAACAAATCCTGAAAATCACATTGTCTGATTTGGAAAGAATTTATTTGCAAATTATGGTGGAAAATAAGAATTTGGTCAATAACAAAAGTTCATCTAAATACTTTGTTATATATCCTTTGTAGGCAGTGACAGAGGTCAAACGTTTTCTATAAGTCTTCACATGTTTGACACACACTGTTGCTGGTATGTTGACCCATTCCTCCATGCAGATCTCCTCTAGAGAAGTGATATTTTGGGGCTGTCGCTGGGCAATACAGACTTTCAACTCCCTCCAAAGTTTTTCTTTGCGGTTGAGATCTGGAGACTGGCTAGGCTACTCCAGGACCTTGAAATGTTTCTTATGAAGCCACTCATTCTTTGCCCTGGTGGTGTGCTTGGGATCATTGTCATGCTGAAAGAACCAACCACGTTTCATCTTCAATGCCCTTGCTGATAGAAGGAGGTTTGCACTCAAAATTTTACGATACATTCGGCCATTCATTCTTTCATGTATATAGATCAGTCGTTGTGGTCCTTTTGCAGAGAAAAAGACCCAAAGCATGATGTTGCCACCCCCATGCTTCACAGTAGGTATGGTGTTCTTTAGATGCAACTCAGCATTCTCTCTCCTCCAAACTCAACAAGTTGTGTTTCTACCAAATAGTTCTACTTTGGTTACATCTGACCATATGACATTCTCCCAATACTCTTCTGGATCATCTAAATGCTCTCTAGCAAGCTACAGATGGGTCCAGACACGTACTGGTTTAAGCAGGGGTACACATCTGGCACTGCAGGATCTGAGTCCCTGGCTGCATAGGGTGTTACTGATGGTAGCCTTTGTTACGTTGGTCCCAGCTCTCTGCAGGTCATCCACTAGGTCCCCCCGTGTGGTTCTGGGATTTTTCGATCTTGTGATCATTTTGACCCCACGGGGTGAGATCTCACATTGAACTCCAGATTGAGAGAGATTATCAGTGGTCTTGTATGTCTTCCATTTTCTAATTATTGCTCTCACAGTTGATTTCTTCACACCAGGCTGCTTTCCTATTGCAGATTCAGTCTTCTCAGCCTGGTGCAGGGCTACAATTTTGTTTCTGGTGTCCTTCGACAGCTCTTTGGTCTTCACCATAGTTGAGTTTGGAGTGTGACTGTTTGAGGTTGTGGACAGGTGTCTTTTATACTGATAGCAAGTTCAAACAGGTGCCATTGCTACAGGTAATGAGTGGACGACAGAGGAGCCTCTTAAAGAAGAAGTTACAGGTCTGTGAGAGCCAGAAATCTTGCTTGTTTGTAGGTGATCAAATACTTATTTTCCACCATAATTTGCAAATAAATTCTTTCCAAATTAGACAATGTGATCAGACATCTTTTTAAGTGGAAGAATTTGCACAATTGGTGGCTGACTAAATACTTTTTTTCTCCAATGTATGTGTTTGGACGTGTTTAGAGTGTCATGGCATGGTGTCATGTGTGTTTGACTTGGTTAGAGGTGTGGCCTGATGTGTCCCTCTTTGCCTTCTCTAAAAGTTGGGAGGTATGCACCAGCAGTATAAAAACAACAAATTCTTCATGACCCCATTATTTATGTTTGCGCACCATGAATTCTAAGACTCTTTACAAACAAAAGGTTTTAACCCTTTAAGACACCCTGAGGTTCCTGAACCTCATGGTTCACTGCCTGTTAAGGCACCCTGACATTCCAGGAATGTTATGAAAGCTTTCTGTCTCCCTGTGCAGAGATAAGATTAAAGCTCTATGCTAATTGCTGTTTCTGACAGCTAATTAGCACATTTAGACAGCAGGTGATCAATCACAGGAGTCACTTGATTCCCCATGCCAAGGATCACTGGGATTGGTCAGTCAGTCTGCTGACTCAACAACTACAGCTGATCCATGTCCTGGGGCTCTGTTCTGTGTGAGAGCCCTGTGCTGCGATCTGGGCTGTCACAGCCTGAAATACTTTATTAACCCCTCCACTACCTAATCACTTCACTGCCCCAGTGATCTATTTGTGGCAGCTGTCTGATCAGACAGTTTGCTACTTTCAAGTTCCAGCAATTTTCTGCCAGTGATGATCACTGGCTCATACAGTGAAAAACACACAAAAAAATGAACCCCTTCATTGCCAAGTCCATGTTCCCCTCACTCATATTGTTATAGCTGTCTGATCAGTTAAAAAGACAGTTTGTAACTTCTATTCCCACATCTGTCACTGCCCATCACTACCTCAATAAAGCCTGAAAAATATAGTAAAACAAGAAGGTGCTCCTTCAATTCTGAGGCCTGTGGAAGATTCAAAAAGCGCATATGGGCCACAAGTGGGATATTTCTAAAAACTGCATAATAAGGAAAATCATTATTGAGTTGTGATTTCTTGGTAAAATCTACGGGGTTCCAATGAATAATGAACAAAAATCGGAAATCTGCAAAAAAGTTAACATTTTGAAATTTCACCTTCGCTTTTCATTCATTTCTGCGAAATACCTAGAGGGTTAATAAACTTCCTAAATGCTGTTTTGACTATGTTAAGGGGTGTAGTTTCTGAAATGGAGTCATTTATGGGGGTTTCTAACAAACAAGCCCCTCAAAACCACATCAGAAGTGGCCTGGTTCCAAAAAAAATCTGTTCTGCAAATTTTCTGGAAAATGTTAAAATTTGCTACTAAATTTCAAAGCCCCCAAATGTCTTAAAAAATAATAGGATGTTTAAAAAAAATCATGCCAACACAAAGTAGACATATGGTAGATGTTCATTATTTACTATTTTGTTTGGTGTGACTATGTGTCTTGCACACAGAAATTTCTAAACTTTGAAAATGGCAAATTTTTCCAAATTTTCACAACATTTCGATATTTTTCACACCTAAACAAGGATTTTATCGACCAAAATTAATTGCTAAATTAAAGCACAATATTTCACGAGAAAACAATTTCTGAATCACATGGATAGGTAAAAGTATTGAAAAGTTATTCACAGATAAAGTGGCACATGTCAGATTAACTCCAAAACAGGCTTAGACCTTAATGGGTTAAATGCATAATATGAGACCAGGAGAATAGAGCATCGTTTTTTCAATTCTGTTATTAGTGGTGTGCATCCATATACTTTAAAAAATGCATCATGACGTACAGCATAGTGGGGCTGTGGCATAGTCTTAGAAGTCTAAACGGCAAACATGGTCCCTCCTGAACTAAGTTCTCTTTATTCCAA
This sequence comes from Phyllomedusa bahiana, assembly GCA_025379985.1. NCBI lineage: Eukaryota > Metazoa > Chordata > Amphibia > Anura > Hylidae > Phyllomedusa > Phyllomedusa bahiana. The sequence continues at coordinate 68,213 of JAODAL010010961.1, read as the reverse complement.
TCATATTCACATGTGCCAGACACAAAAGCATAGTAGAACATGATTTTGTGTCCAGTGTGTAAAGTGTATATGTTTTTAAAATAGAGCAACTATAGTCGAAAATAGACCATATTTACACTATAGATTCCTATGGCCCCACAGCAGTCTCCATCAGCATCTTTTTCGAGGTATCGCAGTAGATACTACTTCAAGAGGCTGAAAGCGTCATGTGAAATGAGCCTTAGTGGACACAGCAGAGGTTCCTCCAGAAATCATAGAAGGGACTCACATTCCATTTTCCATTATTTCTACAATGGTTTTGCTGCAAGCTAGAAAATAGAGAGGCCTATTTCTGGCATATGTATTTTGACAGAGTGTCTGGACTGGTAATTGAAAGAGTGTATATTTACCCAAGATTCCTAATGTCTGCCAGATAAAAAGCGACCAGAAAATAGAAGTGTTAGAGATCTGAAGATCTCTATGTCTAGAGTTTATGTAAAACCCATTTTCAAGGGCTGTTTTGCTTGAGTGGGGAAAGCGAGGGTGGGCCTCCACTCAACCTGAACAGTCCGGGTCTTGGGCTGACTGGTTAAGTTTAGGTGTATCCGCCTCATATAAGGCCAGAGCTGCACACACACTCTCTCTCAGCTTGGGAACAGGTCACTTGCTAAGAACCTGTGGGAGCGGATGCTTGTGGTATGCACAAACTGTTGTATTATGGTGACTGGTATTAGTCCGGCACTGGGATAGAGAGGAATCCTGATGTTTAGTTAGAGCCGGACAGGCATAGGATTTGTTTTTGTTTAGTTTGTTTTTATGTACCACATGCTGACAATAAAACTGGCTACGGTCAGTTTTTAAACGAATTTTCCTTGTCGTTTGGACTTCTGTGCCCGCTGAACTGTGCCCGTCTACCCAGGAGATGACCAACCCGCTACCTAATCCCTTACAGTATTTTTGGTTTCACATCAATCTCTGCTAATAGATCAGTACAATAGAAGCATAAACACTTGTCATTACTGAAATATGTATTGATATCTGTGCCTAGCAGTCTGTGACTCGTTTTGAGTAGGTTGGAAAGAACTTGGACCCTTCTTACTAAAGCTACCTATTTCTAATGCAAAATCTGGTTTTGGATACACATAATAATAAATCATATTTGGCCAATTTAAAAATAATTGCATAATACAGTAGAAAAATTATTTTCTGATTTTAATACGTTTATACATATTTAACACATTTCCACATGGGCCATAGATGTTTGTCACAACATCTTAAAATTTGAAAATCTTTATGTTTATTGCAAGTTCTATCTCTATGAAAAGATAATTATCTACAAATTATGCATCAAGTTATACTAATGCTTTATGTATCACCCATGGCATACTACATACTACAGTTTCTGTCTTGCACTGCATACATGTATTCCAAGCTAAATAAAATAGTTAAAAAGCAGCACCACGATCCTCCCTTTCCTCAGTTCAGATTCCAACACACCACTATAATAGGTCATTCCTCTCCCATAGCAAGTCCACAAAAAATAATAGAGTCAGGCTTCAGAATCCCAAAAAAGGGTTCTTTTATTCATAAAGAAGGATTCTCACCACACTAATTAGCTTTAGTCATGTAGGCACAAGTAAATAAAAACTTCTACCAAATACATTGCTGTTCTGATTTTTATTCATTTCAGAGCTAGAGTAGTTAACGACCACCTCTCTCTACGCTAGCACCCCTGGCCAGATGCTGATGCCACTCCCTGCTGTGTCTTATCAGTAGCACAGAAGCATGTTTATTGTTCTTACCAATAAACTTTCACCCTTTAAAGTTCTGTGGCCTTGAGCCCTGCTGTTCAAACCTCTTTACTAATATCCCCCTAGCATGATCAACTAAGAATAGCAGAGCTAAACTGTAAGTCACTGCTGAAGAACTTGTAATTGTGAGGGTGAAGCTGCTTGTGAAGAACAGAATATATGTAAGAGCATGGTGAAAAAACAAATTAACTCTATCAGAGGTAAACAATAAGGTACAATGTTGTAGTATACTATTTCAAGCCAAAACTTTACATCTTTTTGTGTACCTCTTATGATTAAGAATAAAAGAAGAACCCTTTTTTGGGGATACTGTTTTTCTTCCCCTCTACTCTGACTGCGAAAGAATAAATCTCCGCCCTTGTGTGCATCGAAATGTGCAGTTGCTCACTACCAGGCCTCACCCATTAGTTCCCAGTTGGAGCCCCTCCCATCCCTTGTCATGTCATAGACACATAACTTACCTTTCCATAACTCAGGGTCATTGCTAGACAGTTTAATCTGAGGCAGGAAGCTCTTATCCCATTCTATTCCATTTGACAGATTGATGCGGGTCACCAACAGGAGTTGGAAGCTGATGCCCCAAAGCTGACGTCAGCAAACTCCTGCAGAGTCCGAAGGGCATGACAAGGTACTCGAAGTGCCCGTCGCGGCTATTAAAGCCGGTCTTCCATTCGTCCCCTTCACTTATCCAGATGAGGTTGTTAGCCCCACGCAAGTCCAATTTGGTGAATATCTTGGCCCCCCGAAGCTGGTCAAAGAGTCCCGTAATCAACGGCAATGGGTAGCGATTTTTTACGGTAATTTTATTGAGGCCCCGATAATCGATACACGGATGTAGAGATACATCCTTCTTTGTCATGAAAAAGAACCCGGCTCCAGCTGGAGAGGAGGACTTATGAATAACCCCCCCTCTGGAGATTCTCCTTGATGTAGGTGGACATAGCCAAGGTCTCAGGTACCGACAGAGGGTAAACCCTGCCCCGTGGAGGAGATGTTCCGGGCAGAAGGTCAATAGGGCAATCATAAGAGCGATGAGGAGGCGAGGTCTCAACTTGTTTCTCGGAGAAGACGTCAGCAAATTCTTGATATGGAGCGTGAAGGTCCGCCAGAGGCTTAGATGGTACCGGAGAAGCGGTAAGCACTGGGCGAGGTGCCACCAAACAGCGAGACCGACATTCTGGTCCCCAACGCAAGACAACGCCCATCTGCCAGTTGAGCAAAGGAGCATGGTGCTGCAGCCACGGAAGCCCGAGAAGGATGGATGAGGAAGACCGAGGTAGCACATAGAACGTAAGTCTCTCCTTATGCAGTGCCCCCACTTGAAGGAACAGAGGCTCAGTGCAGTACCAGACTGGATCGCTGAGGATCTCCCACTGACAGAGGAGATGGCCAGAGGTTTCTCCAAGCCAACCATGGGGAGCTTATGCTGAGACACCAGGGTAGCGTTCAAGAAATTTCCAGCCGACCCAGAGTCCAAGAAGGCTGAGGCTTGAAAGTGGGTGCCCGGCCCAGTGCCAAGTAGAACGGGTATGGTCAAACGAGGAGAGGCCTTGCTCTCACCTAGGAACGCCTCTCCCATGAATGCTAGGTGCGTGCATTTCCCAAAGGCTGAGGACGAAGGGGGCAGTCCCAGCGGAAATGTTCGGGGCTGGCGCAATAGAGGCACAGGTTTTCTTCTCGCCGACGGGTCAGCTCCTGTGGAGTCAAGCGAGCTCTGTCCACTTGCATGGGTTCCTCAATAGCAGGCAGGGAGGACAACAGTGGCAGCCTCTGGAATACAGGAGCAAGGCGGGGAAACCGACGACCTCTGGCAGTTTCGCTTTCCTGGCGTAGCTCTTCTCGCTGTTCAGAAAAATGGATATCGATCCGAGTGGAAAAAGAGATGAGGTCACTCAAGCAGGAAGGCGGATCACGGGTGGATAAGGCATCCTTGATCTGGCTTGAGAGGCCTTTCTTGAAGGTGGCTGCTAAGGCCGCATCGTTCCATGACAGTTCCGAGACCAGGGTGCGGAACTGTACTGCATAATCGCCCACCGAGGAGTCGCCTTGATGTAGATTTAGTAAGGCGGTTTCAGCAGACGAGGCTCGGGCGGGTTCCTCAAACACACTGCGGAACTCAGTGAGGAAGGCGGCGAGGGTAGCTGTGACCAGATCATCTCTATCCCACAGACGGGTGGCCCACACCAGGGCTTTCTTGGAAAGAGGGCTGACCACAAATGCGACCTTTGACCTTTCCGTAGGGAATTGGTTACCCATCAACTCGATGTGCAGGGAACATTGGGTGATGAAGCCCCTGCATGTCTTGGAGTCCCCGTCGAACTTGAATGGCATAGACAGCTGAAGCCTTGGACCAGCAGCTGGAGTGGGAGCCGAAGGTGCAGCAGAAGCTACGGGAGCGGGTTGTTGCTGCTGGGTGGCCAGGCATTGCTGCATCATGGCGGCGAGGTGGCTGAGTTGCTGAGCCTGCTGAGCGATCTGCTGGGATTGCTGCGCCACGATGGTGGTTAGATCAGCGACACTGGGAAGAGGCACCTTGGCAGGATCCATGGCCGGATCTTACTGTTATGGTTGGAGGTAGTGGATCCTCTGGACCACCGCAAGCGATGGCGTAAGCTGCGCCAGGAAGCGGAATCTAAGTAGGTCCCTGTTTTCACCAGAGCCCGCCACAAAGCGGGATGGACTTGCTGTGGCGGGAGTCTACCAGGTCGCTACCCCTGACGTGACTTGCTTGTGGAGGCAGCCGAGGTGCAGCGTGGTACAAAATCGGAAGGAAGGCTCATAGTCGGGGACGGGCAGGAAGGACAGGACAGGCGGCAAGGTTCGTGGTCGTGGACAGCCAGGAAGGTCAGGGCAGGCGGCAAGATTTGTGGTCGACGGACGGAGGCAAACGGTACGGTACACGGTAATCAGAACAAGACTTAGGAACGTTTTCTCAATAGGCAATGGGCACTAAAGATCCGGCAAGGCAGGCTTAAATAAGGGCAGCGGTCGGCAATACCCAATTACCGGTGCGCTGGCCCTTTAAATTTAACAGAGCCGGCGCGCATGTGCCCTAGGGAGCGGGGACACGCACGCCGGGGGACAGGAGCAGCTGTGGGAGCGTGGAAGGGTAAATGAGCCGGGACTCGGCTGCCGGAACAAGCGCGTCTTCTGCCCGACATGCGGGCAGCGGCGCTGTCAGACTGGGAGGCATGGGTGCGTCTGCGACCCGGGTAGAGGGTCGCAGGGGCACCCGTGACACTATTTACATACTAGAGGGCCCTATAACCTATATTCCTCCACCTACTGAGTGAAATATAGACCTATCTACAGACTGAGGGGCCCTATAACCTATATACCTATTCCTACTGGGGGACATATAGACCTACCAACAGACTGGCGGATCCTATAACCTACTAGGGGACATATATACCTACTTACATACTGGGGGGTCCTATAACTTATATACCTATACCTACTGGGAAACATATAGACCCATCTACAAACTGGGGGGGCCTTTAACCTACTAGGGGACATCTAGACCTACCTACAGACTTGGGAATCTTATAACGTACTGAGGTACATATATATCTACCTACAGACTGGGGGACCCTATATACCTATAACCTACTGGAGGACATATTGACCTGTCTACAGATTGGAAATCTCTTTAACCTTCTGGGGGACATATAGACCTACCTTCAAACTGGGGGTCCCTATAACCTATATACCTACCAACCTACTTGGGGACCTATATACCTACCTACATACTGGGGGACCAATATGCATACCAACCTACTAGGGGACCTATATACACTCACCGGCCACTTTATTAGGTACACCATGCTAGTAACGGGTTGGACCCCCTTTTGCCTTCAGAACTGCCTCAATTCTTCGTGGCATAGATTCCACAAGGTGTTGCAACGATGCTCAATTGGTACCAAGGGGCCCAAAGAGTGCCAAGAAAATATTCCCCACACCATGACACCACCACCCCCAGCCTGAACCGTTGATACAAGGCAGGATGGATCCATGCTTTCATGTTGTTGACGCCAAATTCTGACCCTACCATCCGAATGTCGCAGCAGAAATCGAGACTCATCAGACCAGGCAACGTTTTTCCAATCTTCTACTGTCCAATTTCGATGAGCTTGGGAAAATTGGAGCCTCAGTTTCCTGTTCTTAGCTGAAAGGAGTGGCACCCGGTGTGGTCTTCTGGTGCTGTAGCCCATCTGCCTCAAAGTTCGCCATTCTGTGAGTTCTGAGATGCTCTTCTGCCTACCTTGGTTGTAACGGGTGGCTATTTGAGTCACTGTTGCCTTTCTATCAGCTCGAACCAGTCTGCCCATTCTCCTTTGACCTCTGGCATCAACAAGGCATTTCCGTCCACAGGACTGCCGCTCACTGGATGTTTTTTCTTTTTCGGACCATTCTCTGTAAACCCTAGAGATGGTTGTGCGTGAAAATCCCAGGAGATCAGCAGTTTCTGAAATACTCAGACCAGCCCTTCTGGCACCAACAACCATGCCACGTTCAAAGGCACTCAAATCACCTTTCTTCCCCATACTGATGCTCGGTTTGAACTGCAGGAGATTGTCTTGGCCATGTCTACATGCCTAAATGCACTGAGTTGCCGCCATGTGATTGGCTGATTAGAAATTAAGTGTTAACGAGCAGTTGGACAGGTGTACCTAATAAAGTGGCCGGTGAGTGTACATGCCTACCTACTGGGATAACTTATATACCTACCAAAGCAACCTATTTAGTTACCTACTGGGGGCCCCCATATACCTTCCTAGCTACTGAAAGTGGCTACATGTCTACCTACACAGGGGACCTGTGTAGCTACTGGGGGACTTATATAGCTATCTACTTACCCTGCTGACCTATATACCTACCTATCTACTTTATTTATTTATTTATTTATTTATTTATTTGGGGGGGACCTATATATCTACCTCTTTACTGTGGGGACTATAAAAGCTACCTACAGGGGGCCATACATACCTGTCTACGTACTGAGGGGGCCAATATACCTATTTACAAAGGGTTCCTACATACATACATACATACTAATGGGACTTATATACCTATCTATTGAGGAGACCTATAAACCTACCTACTAATATCTAATGAAGGCCTATATAGGAACGATGGGTGGCTTACCTATCACAGGGTGCTGTTTGGATCGGGTGTCACCATGCTTTTCTATATAGACCCCAATAGGTAGGGAGGTATACAACTCAATTTTCCAATGTCTTGGAGTGGCCATCACAAATCCCTGATCTCAATCCTATTGAAAATTTATGGGCAAAGCTTAAAAGGCAGGTGGTAGGAAGGCAACCTACAAACATGGTTCAATTACACCTGTTCTGTCAGGAGGAATGGGCCAAAATTCCTACCAACTATTGTGAGAAGCTTGTAGAGGGATAACCCAATCATTTAACCCAAGTCAAGGCCAATACTACCAAATACTAATGAAATGTATGTAACTTTTTGACTTTGCAGAAAGTAACAAAAATGCCTTAATATCTCTTTCTCTCTCATTAGTCTGGCATTTGGCAAATATAACTAATTTTGGTGATCCTAATTGACCTAAAACGGGTAAGGTTTATTCTGTTTTCATGTCAGATAGTGAGAAAAACATGCATGTGTGTCTTTTTATATAGTGTATGTAAACTTCTGGTTTCAACTGTAGGTATATAGGTTCTGAAAAAGTGAGGATTCTAACATTTTTGTGTGGTAAATTCTGCAGAGACGATTTGTGGCTGGGAGAAGTCATTATGGTGGTCTGGGCTGGATGGAAAAGAGAAAGAAAAGTGAACGACTCCCATCAGAGAAGACATCACTTGTGAGTCTTTGCATGTTACTGCAGTGTAATCACTTATATGTCTGCAGACCACATATGTAAAATTCATTTGGCGGACCCATTTGGTCATGGCCTAACAGTATTATTTAATCCTTAAGTAGAAATATCATTGGGTCTTACTATTGTAGGTGTCACGGTCCATGCCGTGGTCCCTGTTCTAGACCCACAGACATGGCCGTGTTCCTGCTTCTGTCCTTACACTGTGGCCTCTGAACCGCGGATGTGACTGTGTTCCTGTCACAGATCCGGGTCCTGTTGCGGTGCTACTGTTACCGTGAACTCTCCTGTCACCGCTGCCTACCCATTTGTGGTTGCTGTGCAGCTTTTCCCATACTGCTTCTCCATCTTGGCTGCTGCCCTATTTCCTTGTTGCTCTATAGAGGGTGGTGACCACATTATGCTCTCATTTATTCCCACAGTGTGCAGTGGGGTTGGATTTCCTCTCCCAATCTCCTTCCACCTGTGTGGTTATAAGCCTGCTTCTCCTCACACTCTCTGCCTGATCCTTCTTGTGTTTGTTAGTGGTGTGTCATATTGGCGTCCTTGTGGAATCCTCCATGTTGTATGTTGGATTGTTTCCATGTGTCTGTCTGTCTTTGTCTGTGAGTTTCCTTGCCATGTTCTTAATGTCTGTGTTCTTGCCATTTGTCTGCCATTTTTTTGCTGGTTGCCTTGTGAGTGCATGCCTTAATTCCTAGCCAGTGTCCTAGCTTGAGTCTCTGCTTTGTTTCCTATCATGTTCTTGGTGTTGTGTACTGTCCGTTTATGTTTTATATCTTGTCCTCTGCTTAACCTTCCCCTTTGGCATCTGTTTGGCCTTCATGTCCTTTTAGATCTGTCTGTCTGTTCTGTTCTGTACCTGCACGTCTCTCTTCACTTCGTCTGCTGTATCTTGTCCCTATTCCTGTTGGGGACTGCTCTGAGGTCGCACCTGGTGGCCGTCAGGGAAGCCATCCTTACCATCAACGGCTCTGTGAAGATGCCCAACAGCTGCTTAGTTAGACCCCCTCGGAGCAAGCCCAGCAGTGGTCAAGTGGGTCCAATACCCGCTTTACCTGCTCACCCGTTACAGGAGGATTTTTTTTAGTAAATATAATATATATGGTATATTTGCTCAGTGTATAGGTGTATTATTTGGTAACTGTGTAACTGTTATTTATAAAGTACTGCACTGTCATGCATATATCAACGCTTTTATGGCAACGCTTTTATAGCAAATTTTATGGCGCCGATTTTCATTCTACAGTGTACTGCTGAGGTGATGTCCAATATCTATGTGGAATACATGTAAAATTAGTGACAAGAACTTTATGAGGTGGCGTGAAAATTGCTAGGTGAACCCAGCCCTACTGAGCAAAATGTAACACAGAGGGCCCATGCCCCAGATGTTTTAAAACCCTAGCAACGCCCTTGTCCTAACTCCTAGGGCCGGAACTGAGCATGTCTGACTATTAAGCTGAAAATGAACTATAGGTCATATTCCTTGGCAACAAGCTATAAATATTAAATTTTTAGTCAGTAATTGGTGAGTAGTTATGTAAGAAAACACTTAAAATAATGAATAACTTCATAATGAGGATTTTTACTTTGTGCTGCTTGCTTTCAATAGGAGTCAAGTCTTGAATTACAGAATATGCCTGTAAGAACTAAATATGCACACAATATTAACCCCTTAATAACGAAGCAATTTTCAAATTTTTGGTTTTCTTTTTTTCTTACCTACTTTTTGGGAGCCATAGCTTTTTATTTTTCTATCTACATAGTTATGTGAGGGCTTGTTTTTTTTGCAGGACAAAATGTACATTGTAATGGTGCCATAGACAATACTATATAATTTGCCATTTTGGGTATATGAAACTTTTTGATCACTTTTTAGTCCAATTTGTGGGGACATGAAGTGATCAAAAAATGCAGTTTTGGTGTTGAATTTTTTTTTCTTCTACGGTGTTCAGTTTCATAGTTTCATAGTTTGTAAGGCCGAAAAAAGACAAGACGTCCATCCAGTTCAGCATGTTGTGCTAAGGTATTGATCCAGAGGAAGGCAAAAACCCCAATGAGGTAGAAGCCAATTGTCCTCATTTTAGGGAAAAAATTCCTTTCCGACTCCAATCTGGCAATCAGAAAAATCCCTGGATCAATGACCCCTCTCTTGAATCCTAGACACTATAACTTGTTACATTATTATGCTCCAGAAATACATCCAAACCCTTTTTGAACTCCGTTATTGAATTCACCATGACAAGTCCCTCTGGCAGAGAATTCCACAGTCTCACTGCTCTTACAGTAAAGAATCCCTTTCTATATTTATGTAGAAACTTTCGTTCCTCAAGACGTAGAGGATGCCCCCTTGTTTTTGATACAGCCCGGGGGTTATAAATAAATCTTGGGAAGATCTCTATATTGACCTTTGATGTTTTAAAAAACATATTTATTATGTCCCCCCGAAGCCGTCTTTTCTCCAAACTAAATAACCCTAATCTTGCTAATCTTTCTGGGTACTGTAGTCCACCCAGTCCTTTTATTATTTTTGTTGCCCACCTTTGGACCTGTTCAAGCTCTACAAATATCTTTCCTGTGCCCCTGGTGCCCAAAACTGTACACAATATTCCATGTGTGGTCTAACCAGTGACTGTATAATGGGAGAATAATGCTTTCATCATGTGCCTCTATGCCCCTTTTAATGCACCCCATGACCCTATTTGCCTTGGCAGCAGCTGCCTGACACTGGCTGCTACAATTAAGTTTACTGTCCACCAGGATTCCCAAGTCCTTTTCCATGTCACTTTTACCCCCCCCTTTTTTTCCATTTAACTGTAATTATGTAATGGATTTATCTTCCCCATGTGCAAAACCTTGCATTTATCAGTGTTAAACCTCATCTGCCATTTCCCTGCCAGGCCTCCAACTTATCCAGATCCCTTTGAAAATAACACATTATCCTCTATTGTGTTGATTACTTTTACAGAGCTTAGTTTCGTCTGCAAAGATCGATATTCTACTTTGTAATCCCTGTGTAAGATCATTAATGAAAATGTTAAAGAGGATAGGGCCCAATACTGACCCTTCTGGTACCCCACTAGTAACAGCAATCCAGTCAGAGTATGTACCATTAATTACTACCCTTTGTTTTCTATCATTGAGACAGTGGCTTACCCACTTGCACACATTTTCCCCTAGTCCAAGCATTCTCATTTTACTTACCAACCTTTTATGTGGCACCGTATCAAATGCTTTAGAAAAATCTAAAATAAAATGACATCCATCCTCACCCCGATCCAGTCTAGCACTGACTTCCTCATAGAAGCTGATGAGATTAGTCTGACGGGACCGATCCTTCATAAACCCATGCTGGAAGGCGTTTTTACATTTATTTTTAGTAAGATACTCCAGGATAGCCTCTCGAAAAAACCTTCAAACATTTTAAACCCAAATAGAGGTTAAGCTTACCGCCTATATTTTTCCGGGATCACTTTTTGAACCCTTTTTTGAATATTGGCACCACATTTGCTATGCGCCAATCCTTTGGGACATACCCCGTTATTAGACAGTCCATAATATTAAGAATAGGGGCCTATCTATGACATCACTTAACTCCCTTAGGACATGTGGGTGTATGCCATCTGGACCTGGAGATTTGTCTATTCTAATCTTCCTGAGGAGGAGCTGCATTTTCTTCCTGTTTAGACAAGAAACTTTTAAGTTGGAGTTTACCTCATCCCTCTGTTCAAGCTCTGGAAGCTCATCCTCCTTGGTAAATACAGTGGAGAAAAAAGTGTTTAATAGGTTTGCTTTTTTCTCATCGCCCTCTACTGTCTCTCCCTCAGTATTTTTCAAAGGGCCAAAAGTTTCTGTTTTAATCTTTTTAAATATTTATATAGTTAAAAAATATTTTGTGGTTAGTTTTAAATTTCTATAGCATATGTCTTTCCGTCTCCAGCTTTGTTTCCGTTATCTTTATTTTACACACTTTATTTTTTTCCCTATAGCTTCTTAGCGCCTCTTCACTGCCCTCCTATTTTAGTAGGTGAAACGCTTTCTTTTTGTTTTTTTTATTGCCTTTTTTTTACAAACCCTGTTGATCCACATTGGTTTTTCCTGTTTCCCAATTTTTTATTACCATAAGCTATGTACCCCCTCACAGTGGTAGCCTAGGAGGTTTTTTAAAAATATCCCATTTATTTTTTGTTCTGCTATATTTAAACACATTGTCCCAGTCAATACGGTTTAGGGCCTCCCTAAGCAGAATAAAATTAGCCTTCCTAAAATTCAGTGTTTTTTGTGGCTCCTTAACAAAAAATTCTATTGAAGGATAAACGGAATTATTATATATGGTCACTATTCCCTAGGTGCCCCTCAACCTGACCCCTTTTTTACTCTGTTAGGTCTATTAGTCAATATTAAGTCTAGAAAAGGGGCCCTTTTCCCTATCGGTTCTTGCACCATTTGGCAAAGGGAATTATCTTTAGTTATTGACAAAAACCTGTTTCCTTTGTGAGAGCTACAGGTTTTAGATTCCCAATTGATGTCTGGATAGTTAAAGAGCGCCCATAATAATAACCTCATTCTGATTAGCCGCCTCATCTATTTGCCTAGGAGTACATCTTCAATGGGGTTTTGTTATATTTGGGCGCCTATAGCGACCCCTATTAGTATTATATTGTTATTGTTACCCCATCAATATTTACCCATAAAGATTCCACCTGTTCATTATCTGTACCTATATCTTCCCGCAGTGTTGGCTTCAGACAGGATTTTACATAGGGACAGACACCACCCCCTTCCGGTGTTTACGGTCCCTTCTAAATAGACTGTAACCCTGCAAGTTAACCGCCCAGTCGTAGCTCTCCCCCAGCCATGTCTCAGTTATCCCAAATATGTCATATTTTTTCTTCAGCTATTAGTAATTCTAGTTCATTTATTTTGTTGGTCAACTCCTGGCATTGGTCACAGGCAATTTTAGAGATTTTTCAGTTTTTAGTCCTTTCTCCCTGATCTTTTCAACTCTTCTACACCCCCCCTCCCTCCACCCAACCCCCTGTTTTATTTTCCTAATTCCCAGCTCTCTATCTTCACTATCTTGCATGCTATATGTGTAGTTGCCCTCCCCCCAGTCCCTAGTTTAAATATTCCTCCAACTTCCTGGCCATTTTTTCCCCCAATTCAGCTGCACCCACCCCAATTAGATTCACCCAAACCCTAGCAAAGAGTCTATAGCCACGACATAAGTCAGCCCAGTTCTCCCAAAACCCAACTCCCTCTTTCCTACACCACTGTTTGAGCCACTTATTCACCTCACTAATATCCCGCTGCCTCTCTGGTATGACCCATGGTATAGGTATTATTTCTGAAAATATTACCTTTGGAGGGCCTTTTCCCTGAGCTTTTGCCTAAGTCCCTGAAATCATTGTTAAGGACACTCCACCTACCTCTAACTTTGTCATTGGTGCCAATGTGACCATGACACTGGATTCTCACCAGGGCCCCCCCCAGCAACCTGTCAACCCGATCCGCGAATATTCAAACCCGGGCCCCAGGTAAAAAACATACTGTTCGACGTCCCGGTCTTTGTGGCAGATTGCCCCTATCTGTACCCCTAATAATGGAGTCCCCAACTACTAGCACCTGCTACCTGAACCTGCACTCCTATTCCCCATCTTACTGGAGCAGACAGGGGTAGTTTCTTGCTGCAGCAGTGCTATTTGTGAGCTGATATCCCCCTCATCCGCCACTCTTGCAAAATTGTCCGGGTGTACAAGTACAGGACTTCCCTACCCGACTCTCTTCCCTCTACCCTTCTTTCTAACTGTTACCCAGCTAGCTGCCTCATGTTCCTGCACCTCCATGCTACCACCCCCCCCAGCATCTACACCAGCGAGTGATTGCTCATGAGCACAAACTCGCTTCCAATTTGGCAATGGATCTCAGTGTCGCCACTTGCTCATTTTAGATCCAGGATCTGGGCTTCTAAATGTGCAGTGTGCACACATCTTGCACAGCAGTATGCCCCCTCGAACTGTTGCTCAAGGATGGCATACATTGCACAGGTTGTGCACTGGACAGGATAAATTATGTTATATTTTAATATACTAGTGCATCTCAAAAAATTAGAATATCATTGAAAATTAAAGGGTTTCTCCAGGACTATTTTTTTTATTTGTTATAGGGCTCACAAATGTATTATATTAAACCTTGTAATTCATACTGTAAAGAGTCTATACAATATATGGGTTTCTCCATTTGACTAATTGATATCAATTATCTTTTCAGTGACATTCAAATTTTTTGAGATGCACTAGTATCAGACATTTACGGATGTGAAAATACCATTTATGTGTAACTTTTTTTTATTTGTTAAAATGGCAAAAGGGGGTGTTTGTAACTTTTAATATTTTTTGCATTTTTTATACCTTTAAAACTTTTTTTTTTACTTACATGCAGTCCTCTGAGGGTACATGAGGGTACAATAGTGGGAGCAATTGCTTGTACACCAGAGTGCATACCAATATGGCACTCCCAGTACTTCCGAGGAGGAAGGTTTGGGAGCATTAACATGGCAGCTATGGAAGTCTTAAATAGGTTTGTCGCAGGGGTGCTGATCAGGGAAAGTAATGCAGCACCATTTGTCATTCAGTTAGACAGCATGGCCCAGATCTCCACAGTGACTAATAGATTCAGCAATAGGCATTGGAGCCAGCTCCAATTCTTGCTGCAACTGAATGGTGTCAGCTGTTTCAAACAGGCAGCACCTGCCACGTATGGAGCAGGTTCAGCGAGTGAACCCACTCAATAATTCTTTCCTGCCACCTCCACATAATTTTATGGTGCAAGACAGGGAAGGGTTAAAAAAGTGTTCTAATGAAGGATTACATTGTAGGGGATGTGCAACTTTTTTCTGTCTAGAATAAGTAGACTTTTAAAAATAAATAAATGAATCTCAAGCATCTCCCCGTCACTGCCATTCCAACACTGCCTCAGGATCTCTGCTATCTGGTACCTGACACAGAGAAAATGGCCACACAGGCTCACTATTGGCAGCTGGTCTTTTCTTTATCCATCTTACATTTAAATCTCTAATGTATATATTGTAATTAGGGAAAATGTTTCTACAATTTCAGCTCTGTACACACAGATTTTATGAAGTAACATTGAAATCAAGTACTTTGTTTTTTGCATGTGCATTAGACAGCACTTAAAACTAAGGAAGCTTATGGCAGCTTCAGGATGAATCTTTACTACCTGCTGCCAAAAAACTCTTACATATATAACACTCCAGGTGTCTGATACTTAACTGCAGCATTAAAACAAAATCCTATTACCCAATTGTTTTTTGGATGATTTAGATACTGCAGAGGAATGGCCTAATTATATTAATCTGTAAATTATATGCTCTACAACTGCAGTTTATCATAAATTGTGCTTCTAAATGCTCTTCAAAGTGTAAATTAAAAAAGTACAAGATCTAAAAGGAAGATCTACATAAATGCTTCACATTTTTACTAGACAGCCCAGAGGTGCAAAGTTATTGGATTTGCAATGAGAAAATGTTACTGCTAAAATGCTTAGATTTTTTTTTCCATAAAAAAGAAAAGATAAAGTACAAACAAATAGCCTATTGACGGCTCTAAACAAAATTCTCAACTCAGATCCAATCTCTCAATCATCATGAAGTGTTTAAGCTAAAGTTATAAAGGTACAAACTGGTGAATGCAAATGAGTATTCTATATGTGTCATGCATTAGCTATTTCTGCTTGGCAGATACTGTGGCACAGTCTGAACTTACACTATTGTGCAGGTTGTCACATTATATTACCCGCATCTTGTTTCATGTAAAAAGAAAGTAGAATAATTGTAAAATAACAAGGCCTTTCAACCACCTGATTTGAAGGTGGAGGTTAAACTCTGCTGTGAACAATTTTGCTCTGCTTTATTTAACAATAAACTCTTGGTTATTTCAGGATGCATTATTACTAAATAGTAGTTATTGATAAGAAAAAGGTGAACACAGTAGACGGCATAGCAACTGTTAGGGTATGTCCACTCGGTGTAATTATGAAGTGTAAATTTATGCCTCAAAATACGCCTGATCAGAGACAAATTTTGAAGTGAATGTTGTGCAAAAGTGTTGAGGGTATTATTTCTATGGGGATTTCACTTGTTAACATGAGTTAAATCGTCCCTAAATATGTGTCGCAAATACGCCTGTAGAGTACAGGTTGTGTGACTGACACAGCATATTTTACAATGGAATCAATGAGAGTTACATAAAACTTGTTTGAGGCTTATTTTGAGTCATATTTCAGCGCAAAATATGTCCCAAAATAAGCGTATAATGACGATGTGTGAATGTATCTTTCCCTGCTATTTAACACTTTAGATGCACGATTGCAGCCGTGACATCTAAATGAATGAGGAACTGTGCGGGTTGACGATCAGATGCCATTGCAGCCGGAGGCGTCATGCAGACTTCCGTAGCTGCCTTGCTGACATACCTATTACAACCTGCCAGAGGGTGTAACAGGCAATGAATGAAAAGCTTGTACATGGCAGTAAAATAGTTCTGCCGTATAAAGGGCAAACAATTGCAGCTCCTAGGGGTCAATTATCCTAAAGGGACTCATTGTTAAAGTAAAAAAAAATAAAAAAAATTAAAAAATAATGTTATAACTTCAAATCACCCCCATTTTGCCATTTTACAAATGAAAAAAATAAAAAGTTACACATAATTGGTATTGCCAAATTTGTAAAAGTCCAATCTATTAAAATATAATCCAGCAAAAAAGAAAAAAATTAAACCAATAAGTGCATAGAGCTCAGTTGTACGCATGTTGTTTTATACATATTTTATAGTAAATTACACCTGTTGTCAGTGGTGCGAAGGCCGCCATATTAATCCATATAACATTTAAATACTCTTATTGCAGTCCGTGCGTCTGTTTGTCGCATAGAGCTCAGTTGTACGCATATTGTGTTATACATATTTTATAGTAAATTACGCCTGTAGTCAGTGGTTCAAAGGTCGCCATATTAATTCACATAACACTTAAATACTCTTATTGCAGTCAGTGCGTCTGTTTGCCGCATATAGCTCAGTTGTACGCATATCGTGTTATAAATATTTTATAGTAAATTACGGCTGTTGTCAGTGGTGCGAAGGCCGCCATATTAATCCATATTAATTCATATTAATCCATACAACATTTACAGACTCCTTTTTGCAGCACGTTTTAATCTGTGGGTCAGAAAGGTTTAAGGGTCATGCTGCAGTCAAGGACAGGGATATTCAATGTTCAGTTCAACTAAAATGGTGGTTCAAAGACTCCTTTTTCCGGCACTTTTTAATCTGTGGGTCATGCTGATTTAAGGGTCATGCTGCGGTCCAGGACAGACATAGTCAATGTCCAGTTCAACTAAAATGGTGGTTCAAAGACTACTTTCTTCTGGCACTATTTAATCTGTGGGTCATGCAGGTTTGAGTGTCATGCTGTGGTACAGGACAGGGACAGTCAATGTCCAGTTCAACTAAAATGATGGATATAATAATACTGCCTTCTAGCACTTTTTAATTTGTGGGTCATGCAGGTTTAAGGGCAATGCTGTAGTACAGGACAGGGATAGTGAATAGTCTGTGACTTTTTTTTCTGTGACTCTTGTTGCCTAATTGTCTTGTCTAAGATGTTGCACGTATCCAGTTTCCTGTTGTGGATGTTAATTCCAGCTTCTCCACCCCTGTTTGGGTGTAAGAATGAAGGTGTTGTTCCTCTCCCATAGACTTTAATGGTCATCGGCGAATATCTATTATCGGCTATTGGATATCGGCATGATAATTGCCGATATCGACTATCGATCCGATAGTCACAATTACTCATCATTAATCAAGAGGCCAAAGAGGATGATTTTGTCTGCTCTGACACCCAATCGCTGATGCCATCAGAGGACTAGAAGGAAACCGGTCAATCGGCAAAAATCCCGGACTGTCGGCAACGCCTTGCAGTGCCTGTTGGTTGTAGCCCGCAGCTCCAGGATGCAGAATGTCAGGACGACCAAGTCACCTGTGTTGATGATGACGACATTGCGGATCCAACGTGGTCTTTTCAGCAGAATTTGCTTACGAGCGCTTCATTACTGGACGAGTAGGAAGACGATGGGGTAGTGTCAGTACGAGTCCCGCCTCAAAAAGGGAGAGGCAGTCGCACAAGTCCGCTGAGATGATTCCGCCAGCCATGATCAGCGGAAAAACCGCTCCTCGCTTATCGCCGTCGAAAATGTGCAGGATCTCTCAAGCCTGGGCCTTTCTCGATCAAGCTTCTGATTCACCCAGCAATGTCATATGCCGCCCTTTGCTGTAAATGCATAAGCAGAGAGAAGAATCTTAGGTGTTTAACCACCACCAACATGTCTAGTCACATGCAGCGAATGCATGAGTTGAAATGGAGGGAACACTTGGCGAAAAAAAGGCCACACCGATCCCGGGATTCCAACCAATGTCACACCCTCTGTCTCCGCCTCCTCCTCTGCCACTTCCAAGACCAGGCGTTCCTCAGTTGCCCATGTCTCTCAGAGTCATGATCAAGGAACAGCCTCCACTTCAGCCTCCCCCCTCGCCCGAGTACCACCAGCACCATCAGAGACACAGCCTACAAATTCTCCTTCCACCAGTTTGACCTGCATGCCGTACAGAGGCCAGTCTAGCAGCCAGCCTTCTGTCTACCAGGTTTGGGAGCAGAAGAAACACTTTAACCAAAACCATCCCAAAGCCAAAAGTCTGAATGTCGGCATTGCCAGGCTTTTGGCCTTGGAAATGTTGCCTTTCCATCTGGTGGAAACAGATGGTTTCCTCCACATCATGGCCCCTCCTCCCCCCAATATCAGATGCTGAGCAGGCATTTCTTTTCCAGAAAAGCCGTCCCTGCCCTGACCTGCTAGGTGTCATCTAAAATCTCAAGCGCGTTGTCTGCATCTGTGTCCGGCAAAGTCCATCTGACCACCGATACAGGGACTAGTAAGCACCCCCAAGGCCGCTAAAATTCTCTTTGCCCAGGCCCCAGGGGGTGAGGGGGGGCGGGGGTCCTGGGTTTGGTAACGGTGGCTCTAAGGATGGGCCCCTCTTAAAAACCGCGGGGAGGGTGCGGGGTTCTTTCCCCAAAGGGTTCCTCTGCTAGCACATGTGCCCATAGAAACCAGGCCGGTTGAAATTAATTTTGTCTTGGAAAAACCGTCAACACACAGGTCAGGAGCTGTGGACGGCCCTCTTCCCCAACGAGCCCGAGCACTGGTTTGGGTGCCAAGAACCTTGGCCGGGAAAGGGTTTGGTGTGCGATAAGGGTTCAAAATCCCCTTTGGCCGCCCCTTAAGATCTTTAGGCCGGGACAAAATCCCTTGCCTGCACACGCCCTGAATCTCGTCGCCAGAAATTTCAAAAGTCTTCCGGGGTCTGGACCTGCCTGCTGAGGGAAGGCTCGAAGTTTTAGCTCACATTTCCCGCCCAATTTCGAAACCCGCTTCGCCCCGGCGGGCGGGGTTTCAGCGTCACCCTCGGCCTCCCCCGTCAACCGCCCTCATTGTTGCCCGGGGAAAACAAAACGCGGGAAATTTTTCCACCCCTCCCGGGCTCCCGATTGTGGCAGCAGCGAAAATCCCCATTACGCAGTAAAAAAGTGACAAAAGGGTTTGACAAGAAAACCCGGTGCGGCCCTCGGGGTGTTAAGCCACCCGATAGGGGAAGGCAGGTGAAAAGCTTTTCCCCTTTCCTTTTGGGGAGTTTTTTAAGAAGCCCCAAAAGGGTCCAGTGTGGAAAATAAACCCCTTTGTCAGCATGAGCATTGGGGTGATTTTAATTTTTTTTGAAAAATTTCTTTGGGACACTCTGAAACAGCAGGCCCAAACCCACGCGGAAAGGAGGAAAGGAAAACAATGCGGACCCAGACCCTTTCTCTCCTTTTAAAACCAAAAGGGGCCCGATTTTTTTTCAAAATTTAAATGGTTTTCTTTGGGGCCAGTGGTTCGGGGTTTCCGGGGACTGGTCCCAAGGGGGCCCGCCTCTCTTTTGGGGGTACAGCTTCGGGGCAAGTCGGGGCGTTTAAAATTTTAGGAGGAGGAACGGAAGAGGAGGTTTTTCCCTGGACACCGTTTTTTCCAACGCCCCTCCCCTTGGGAAAAGGGTTGCCGGATTTGGGGCGGAGGAGGGGGAAATGAGGAAGATCAGTTTGCTAGTGCCCCTCGACTCAGGGGGCTTGGGAAATAAAGGCTCCATCTCTAATGAGTGCTTGGATGCTCCATTTCCCCAAACAGATCCTCGCTTTAAGGCCACAAAATAAACAACTTTTTACTGGTGGCCACCTCCTTGATTCCCAGTACAAAAGCGAAACTGGCACTTTCCCTTTTCCACCCACCCAAATAAGGTAAAGTGCAGGAATTAGAGACCATGCTGATGATCTCTGGGAGCCCATTGTTGGTCTCTTCAGTTTTTCAAATGTCACTTGGAAAACGTCAGCAGCAGCATTGTGGCAAAACCCCCAAAATGGGGTGACCACGGGCAACTTTATTTAACCCCTCAAAAATGCATGTAATGCGGCACACATACAACACACAGAGGCCCGGGCAAAAATTTCAGGGCGCCGATATCTGTATCTCAACCCCCATTTTTTTTTTGGGAATAGTCCGAACCCAGTCGATTTTCGGGGTATCCAAAAGGGTGAAGGGCCCCCACTTGCCGCCCACCACAGAAGTGTTGTCCTCCCCAGCACAGCGCATATTGGCGGACTTCAGCACAGCGGGAGGAGTCATTACAGACAAACGATCCGGTTTCCACAGATAATTTTGGGTCGTTTGACTTTCATCAAGATGATCAGGCATGGATCTCTGATGACGTTGTGGCCCCAATTCCCAGGTCACCGATTAGTTGCCGGTTTTACTTCCCATCCTCTTCAAACAGAAATGGTCCCCCTTTTAAAAAAAAAATTTAAATGATCATTTTTTTACGGGAATTTTTTATTCTCACTTTCCCAAAAGTATTTTGCTTTTTTGCGGGGGAGGAGCTGTAAAAGACATCAATTGTACACAGTTTTTATGAAAAAAACGTATTCCCTTTATCCTACATTAAAATTTTTTCCACTGTCAATGGTTTTTGGTCAGGGCTTGATACACTATAATCAAGGGCCTTTGGAACAGAAATTGGGTTCTAAGGGATTTTCCCTCATAAAATTTTTTAAAGTGGCTGGAATCATTTTTATTTTTTTTTGGTCATGTTGCTGTGAAATACAGCTATACACAGGTCCTATTTAAAAAAATGTGCTTTCTAACAGCATTTGTTCTTCACAATGTCAAGAGGGGCCAAAAGGGGCATGTTTTGAATTTTTTGGGGCAGTTGCTGTGAAAACACTATACTACGGCCTTTAAAAAAAAAATGTGTTTTTCTAACAACATTTGCTCTCACAATTGCTCAGGGGCCAAAAGGGTCATTTTTGAATTTTTTTTGGGGGGCGGGTTTGCTGTAAAACAGCTAACTGGGCCTATTTATAAAAATGTGGTTTCTAACAACATTGTTTTTTCCAAATTTGTCAACAGACAAAGAGTCAAAGGTCTTAGCTCAACTTCGCTTTCCCCGCCTTTGCTTCCCAGCACATGTTCTCGTTGTTTGCTCATAAGGGCATTTTTTTGCCGTGTTAATAAAAGGAGGGCCCAGCCCTCTCCCCCGCACCCCCTGAAACCCCGCCCAAATACTGAACCTTCGTGTTAAAAGATGACAACACCACCCCTGGCTCTCACCACACCACTGTACCCCGCCCCTGCTAGCTGAACCTCGTGACCCGTTTTAAAGCCCCCCTCCTTGATCAGTAATTTTCCTTAAACCCACTTGACATAAAATCAGATTTTCAGACAGGCCTCGTTGACCCTCCTGGGGACATCTGTTTCTTTTGCTTCACATTCTAAAGTCAGGTGGAACAATGTCACCAGTAAATTGGCATGTACCTCTACCCAGCAGTATTGAAAAAATAGTTGTTTTTAAAAATTTTATATTTATTGAGAAATTTTTGTTTGGGGTCCATAAGGGCACCTTTGTGGGTTTTTTGGGGGGTCATGCTGCGTTAGTGGAAAAGGGAAATCAATGCCCATTTCACTAAAATACGCTTCAAAGACCCCCTTTTTCCGCACTTTTTTTTTGTGGGAAATTGATTTAAGGGGCATGCTGCGTCCAGGACGGGATACAAGTCCCCTTCAACTAAAAAGGGGGTTCAAAGACTCCTTTTTCCATCACTTTTTTTAAACTTGGGTCACACAGTTTTTAAGGGTAGTGCTGGGGCCCGGGCAAGGATACAAAGTCCATTTTAACTAAAAAGGTGGTTCAAAGACTCCCTTTTTTAGGCCTTTTAAATTTTGGGTCAGACATTTTAAGGCATGCTGCGTCCAGGACAGCATGTCAATGTCATTCAACAAAAAGGTGGTTTCAAAGACCCTTTTTTTCCCCGCATTTTTAACTTGGGTCATGCGGATTAGGGCTGCTGGTAAGGAAAGGGGATGTTTAAAGTCCGTTCAACTAGAATGATGGCAAATAATACTTTGCCCCTTTGGCAAGTTTTAATTTGTGGTCAGCAGGTTTAAACCCCCTTACCGCCGGAGCCAGTTTTGGCCCTTTTTGACAGGCCCCCCTTTTTAAAAACTGTCATGTGTCACTTTAGTGAGAATAACTTTTTGACAATTTTAAACCCATCCATTTGGGTTTGAATTGTTTTTCCCCCGGACACATTGTGCTTTTTAAAAATTTAAAAATTTTGGTCCAAAAAATGCTTGTTTATTTTTTGAAAAATATCAAAATATCGTGAAAAATTTTTTACCAATTTTTTAAAAATTCAAAAAATTTTGTATGTAAGACAGATTGATATTCCCCTCAAAATAGTTTTTAACTACATTACCATATGTCTGCTGCAGTTTTGGGACATTTTTTTAAATGTCTTTTTTTTTTTTTCGAAAAATTAGGGGGCTTAGAAAATTTAAATAGTAATTTTCAAATTTTAAAAAAATTTGCAATAAACCCTTTTTTTGGGGCCATCCAGTTCTAACGTGACTTTGGGTTGGCCGTATGTTAGGTACCCCCATAAGGGCTTCTCTAAGAAAAAACCACCCCTTAAAAATATTCTAAACCCCAAATTTTGGAAGTTTTTTAACCCTTTTGGTTTTCAACGAATTAAAAACAAAGTGGGAAGTGAAAATTTCAAAAATTGCACTTTTTTGCAGATTTTCAGTTTTTATACATTATTCACAAGAATATGGTAAATGTGATCAGGGATATGCAACTTAATATTGATTCCCCAGATTCTGTTGTTTTCAGAGATATCCCATATGTGGCCCTAGTTCGCTATTTGGCTCAACCACAAGCCCCAGAATAGGAGGAGCACCTACTGGACTCTGGGTTCTCATTTTCATTACGATTTTATTTCGGGGCCATTTCAGGTTTGCGGACACCCTAAGGTGCTAAACTTAATAAACTCCCCTAAAAATAGCCCATATTGGAAACTACACCCCTTAGGAAATATATCGAGGGGTGTAGTGAGCATATTGACTTACAGGTGTGTCACAAAATTTTTTAGCGTTAGGCTGTGAAAATGAAAAAAAAAAAGTTTTTTCCCAATAATCTGCAATTTTTGCTGAAAATGTTTAATTTTTACAAGGCATCCTGGTAAAAAAGCCCCCAAAACTTTGTTACGCAATTTCATCCAAGTTCGGTAATACCCTACATGTGGGTGTAAACTGCTGTTTGGGCGCATGGCAGGGAGTACAAGGGAGGGAGCGCTATTTGGCTTTTAGAACGCAGATTTTAGTGGGGCCATTTCGCATTTACAAAGCCCCCAAAGTACCAGAACAGGTGAAACCTTCCAGAAGTCGCCCCATTTTGGATTCAGCACGCCTTATAGATCTCATCTAGGGGTGTATTGTGCATTTTGGGTGCACAGGTGTTCCAAAGTTGTTGTTTTTTGCATTGGGCCATGAAAATGAGTGGAAAACGCAATTCCGCCATTGTTTTTTGAGCTTCAATTTTACAGCGTTCGCTGTGCAGTGTAAATGACAGGATATCTTTACTATGGGGGTTGGTAAATTTGCAATGATATAGATTTTATATAGTTTTTTATGTTTTATTACTTTTACACAATAGAAATAGGTCTATAAAAAAAACTGCGTTTTTATGTTGTCCTGTTCTGATAGCCATAACTTTTTTAATTTTCTGTACACGGAGCTGATTATGGGCTTGTTTTTTGTGGGATGAGTTGACGTTTTTAATAGTACCATTATGGGTGGCATATGCCGCTTTGATCACTTTTTATTAAGGTTTTTGTGAGGCATTTTGAACAAAATACAACATTCCTGGTAGAGTTTTTTATTTTTATTTTTTACAGCGGTCACCATGCAGTATAATTTGCATGCTAGTATCACTCAGCAGGTTGATACGATTACAGCAATACCAAATTGTATTTTTTTTATGTTTTACTGCTTTTACACAATAAAAACACTTTTATTCAAAAAGGAAAACACGTTTTTGCATCGCCATAGTCTGAGAGCCATAACTTTTTTTATTTTTTTGTGTATGGAGCTGTGTAGGTGCCTGATTTTTGCAGGATGAGTTGACGTTTTTATTAGTATCATTTTTGGGGGGACAAGAAATTTTGATCAGTTTAAAATCTGTTCTTTGGAAGGCAGGGTGAAGAAAATACTGCAAACCTAGTAGTGTTTTTTATTTTTAACAGTGCTCACCATGCAGTATCCATGCAGTATCCATGACCAGTTAGATTTTCTCCTTTGGTCGATACGATTACGGCGATACCCAATTGATATAGTTTTTTTTTCATTTTGAAGCACTTTTAAAAAAAAAAGTGTTTTTATTGTGTTAAATAATATTTATGCATCGCTGTCTTCTGAGAGCCATAACTTTTTTATTTTTCCATTCAAAGAGAGGTGTCAGGACTTTTTTCTTGCGGGATGAACTGACGTTTTAAATGTTATAACTTTGGCTTTTATATGAGTTTTTTATCGCTTTTTATTCCATTTTTTGTTCTGCAGGATGTACAAAAATCGCAGTTCTGTGACTGTTTTTTGTTTTTGTTTTTTACGGCGTTCACCGTAACAGCAAATCCCCACTGGGGAAAAGCAATCATTAGATTGCTGTTAGAATAGGAAACCTGTACACAGCGTAACTGAAATTAGTTAGTGTTGAACATAAAGTTGACCATTTTATAACATGCAGGTCAGACTTTATGGTTTCCGTGACCGTGTAAATTGTTCTACATAGGAAAAACGATAGCCCCTTTTTAAAACCCCTTAAGCCGAATCCCCTGAAAGTATTTAAAAGACCAAAACATTTTTTAGTTTTTCCCTTTTTTGCTTTTTCCAAGTTGGAACTTTTTTTTTTTTTTTTTTTAAAAACAAGTTTTTGGGGGCCTCATTTTTTTCGAAAACAATTTTACTTTATGGGGGAATTGTTTAAATTCACTTAAAAATAATTTCAGATTTTTTTTGCATTTTTATAAAACAATTTTTTTGTTTTTTTACATTTGTTTACATCATTCACATTTCACACTTAACTTAATTCTACAGGTTATTCCGGTCATGTGAAAACGTAATATGTGTAGGTTTTTTTTTGTGTGTGTAAATGTAGCACCTTATTTTTTTATTAGTTTTCATAGTTTCCCTAGTTTTTCAGGCCGAAAAAGACATACTTCCACCCTTCAGCCCATTTTGCTAAAGGTTTGCTAAAGTGTTAAAGTGTTGATCCCCGGGAAGGGAAAAAACCCCCATGAAGAAAGCCAATTGTCCCCAGTAGGGAAAAAAATCCTCCCCAACCCAAACTGGCAATCAGAAAAAAAACCTGGATCAACGACCCCCTCCAAAAACCTATCACTATCATTGTTATATTTGTGTTTGAGCGATTATTATCGACAAAGTTTTAATTTTTAGATCACCGATAATTTAGGTTAAAATTGTGCATAATCTATTAATATCGCCCCATTTTTAAGCGCTTCCTTCATTTGGCGGCCCCAAATAGCTTAGGAATAGAGCAGGTGGCTGTGTGTGCG
Organism: Phyllomedusa bahiana; assembly: GCA_025379985.1. Lineage (NCBI taxonomy): Eukaryota > Metazoa > Chordata > Amphibia > Anura > Hylidae > Phyllomedusa > Phyllomedusa bahiana. Next base: position 42,512 of record JAODAL010010961.1, on the reverse strand, counting down.
ACGCCATACTGGGATGGTAGGTTTTCGATTGGGGAAAAAAACACATACCTCTTTTTTCATAGAAAAGCCCTTCCTGTTCTGCCTCATGTGTGTCACGTCTCATAGGAGTAATGTGCGCTTGCTCTTCCACAAGCTCACCAAAAAACTCACGAAATTTTTTGTATTTGTTACAGAGAAAGCTATACTTTTAGCTGTGAAAATTAGAACTTAGGGAATTTGAGATTTGCAATTTTAGGTAGTTAGGGAGAATTTTTTAAAAGGGGTATTAGCCCCGTAAAGTCACAGGGAGGGGGGGGGGGGGGTTGCCGCGGGGGAATAAAAAACAAGCTCTTTAAAAAGGTAGTGGATTTTTGCAGCCCGGGGCTTAGCTTAGACATTGCATTGCAATGGCTTTTTGTAATAAACAGTTTTCTGTTGAGAAATTTAAACTTGTATTGTTGGCCAGCCTGAACTTATATAAGGATACAGATCTTTTCAAGCAACTGCAGTCTATTTGTAGGTGCAAAACTCCACTTTGTATTATCCGGAAAACATTTCAAGATAGCGGGTGTTTATTTCTACATTTACACCGCAGTTACCAAGCTTTGCTGATAGAGGCACCTTGCAACTTAATTATTCGATACCAGCAAAATTTGTCCGTGTCACCGCAGGTGTAAAGTTTAGTGCAAAAAATACCGCTTATTATCCGAGATACATTTCAGATCACATGTTTTTCCTTCCACTTTTGTGCCCCGTCCAACCACCTTTGTATTGATAGAAGCACCCAGCAACTAAAAATTCAATACAGCACTATTGTCGTCACCCGCAGGTGTTATTATTTAGGTTGCAAAAAATTACCGTTTATTAATACGTATAACATTTCAGATACGTGTTTTTCACTTTTCGGCCATTCCAGCATTAGAGTTGATAGAGGTCACCATGCACTCTAAAATTTTCAATACGATGCAATTTTGTCGTCACCCGCAGGTGTGTATTTTTAGGTGCAAAAATTTCACCGTTTATTATCCGTCATACATTTCAGCTACGTGATTTTTTCACTTTTGGCCCAGTCCATCTTTGATAGATAGAGGCACACCTGCACTAAATTCAAATACATCAATTTGTCGTCACGATGGCATGTGTCATTTTATGTTCAAAAATACCGTTTATTCATCGAATAAACATTTCAGATACGTGTTTTCTTTCACTTAATGCGTCAGTCCACTTTGTTGATAGAGGCACCTTGCACTTAATTTCAATACAGCGATTTCTGTCGTCACCGCAGGTGTATTTTTAGGTGCAAAAGATACCGACTTAATATCCGTATACATTTCAGATACGAGTTTTTTCACATTAGCCCAGACCAGCTTTTTTGATAGACAAGCACCTTGCACTTAAATTTCAATACAGCAATTTGTCGTCAACATACTTAGCAGTGAATTTTTAGTGTGCAAAAAATACCGTTTATTATCCGTATACATAACAGATACTGTTTTTTCATTTGGGCATGCCAGCTTTGTCTGAAAGAGGCAGCCTTGAACTTAAATTTCCATAACAGAAATTTTGCGCGTCCGTCACCCAGGTGTATTTTTAGGTGCAAAAAATACCGTTTATTATCTCTTATACATTTCAGACATCGTGTTTATTTCACTTTTGCCCCAGTCCAGCTTTCGTGTTATGGAGGCACCTTGTGAACGTAAATTCAAAACAGCAAATTTGTTCCAGTCACCCGAGCAGTTGTAATATTTTTAGGTCAAAAAAATAAACCGTTATTATCCGAATACAATTCAGATAGGTGTTTTTTTCACTCTTTTCTGGCAGCCAGCTTATGTTGAAGCCTGCACCTTGCACTTAAATGTTCAATTACACGCAATTTTGTATTTGACTTTGAGGATTTGCGTGAAATAGACTGTTGATTTGCCGTCTTTTAATAAGAACGTTTTCCAAAACTCTTCCATACCCTCTCACAATTTTATCTTTCTGAACATGAGAGCGAAGATGCAGGCTGGCGTAAGCGAGCAAAGAGGTGAGGGGGTAAACAAGGGAGGTATAGGTACGTGAAGAAGTGTTCCTTCCAATGCTGGCGACAACACGCAACGCCATGATTGTCGTTTCAGGACCTCAGGCCTGTCATCGCTCGGTTCAGGGCCCTGTGAATCTCAGTAAACGAACAGCATCGCAATCTGTTCTTCAGAGGTTAATGCACACCTGCATCCAGCAGTCTTACCTTCCTCGTCCCTCATCCCAGTCACGGCCACAAATGTCTCATCAGCATCATCAGCCAATCCGGTCCAACATGAAGCGCGAACGGCCAGCCCAAATGTCATCATCGTGTACCCACTCACTGTGGATAAAATCCATTTTCAGAAGACCTCTTTGATGACAAAATGCGGTTCTGTGGTCAGAAGGCGATGTTAAAAATTATCAAGAGCCAAAGAGGATGTTTTGTCTGCTCTGAACGTCCATTTATCGATGCCATCAGATGGAGGAGAAGACAAGCCTCAAATTCTAATGCCGGCCCCCCAAAAATCCGACGGACCGCCTACCGGCACGCCGTTGCAGTCCCTCTTGCTTGAGTCAGCCCGCAGCTCCTTGAATGCAGAAAGTCAGGACGACCAATCACTCTTTGTTTGAATGATGATGATGACGTACTTAGTGCGGACCAACAGTGGAGTCTTTTGAGGAGCAGAATTTGCTTGCGAGCGCTTCATCACTCAAAAAAGGGAGAGGGCGTTTACAGAAGACCACTGACTATGATACACCAACACGTCCAGGGCGGAAACCCCGCTCCTCCCTATCGCCCGTCAGAAAGGTCCAGACCTCTCAAGCCTGGGCTTCTTTGAGCAGCCTCTAATTTCACCCATCTAATTCAATCATGCCCCCTTTGCCATAAGTAGAGCAACGCGAATCCGAGGTGTTTAAACCCACCACCTAACATGTCTAGTCACCATCAGGCGAATGCATGAGATTGAAATGGAGCAAACACTTGGCCAAACAAAGGCCAGACCGAGTCCTGGGCTTCCATCACTGTCACACCCTCCTTTCTCCGCCTCCTCCTCCTTCTCCGCCACCACAAGCGTTCCTCACTTGCCCATGTCACTCAGAGTTATAGATCAGGGACGGCCTCCCGCTTCAGCCGTCCAACCAGACTCCTTGAGTACCCCAGCACACCAGAAGACCCCATCCTACCCCCTTCTCCTTCCGCCAGTTTGATGACCTGCACGCTGTAACGCGGCCAGTCAAGCAGCCAGACCTTCTGTCTTCCAGGCTGGGAGACAGCAAGAAACACTTTAAAACACCCAAACCATCCCTAAAGACAAATAGCCTGAATGATCACATTGCCAGGCTTTATGCCTTGTAAATATTTTGCTTCTTCTGTCTGGTGACCACAGATGTTTTATTCCGCCGCAGACAACTGGCCCTCTGCTGCCCCCCAAATACCAGAGTTGCGTGGAAGGCATTTCTTTTGCAAGAAAAAAGCCTCCCTGCCCTGGCCCAGCCACGTGTCATCTAAAAATTTCACGCGCCCGTGTCTGCATCCATGTTCGAAAAAGTCCATCTCACCACCATCACATGGACTAGTAAGCACGGCCAAGCCGCTATATCTCGTGACAGCTCACTAGTGAGCTGGGTGGATGTCCTCTGTTGGTGACGGTGGCTCTCAGGCTCGCACAACAAACACGCTCTTCAAAAACCGCAGGGAATGTGCAGGGCTCTTTTTCCCCAAGGATCCTCGGTGCATCAACGTGCCCAGAGTAAACCCTAGGCCGTGTTTGAAATAAATCTGCGTCATGGAAGAACCATCCACACACAGGTCAGAGCGAGCTGTGACGGCTTCTCTCCGCAACAATACCGAGTGCTGGCTGGGTGACATAGAACCTTGTGCCAAGGCAATGGTGTGCGATAAAGGGCGAAATCTGCTGGCGCACCCCTTAATATCGGTAGGCCTGGAGCACATCCCTTGCCTGGCACAGGTCATGAACTTTGTCGTCGTCCATAAATTTCTAAAGAGCTACTCGTTCTGGACTGCCTGCTGAGGAAGGCACGAGGTCCTGGAGTTCGCACTTCCGCTGTTCGCGACCCTTCTTCGTCCCGCCTGGCTGCGTTGCAAGCGTCAGCTCGGCTCCCCTCAACCGTCACATTTTTGACGTGCAACACACTGGAATTCCACACCCATCCACATGATTCACGATTGTGGCAGCACCGCAATGTGCCATTACGAAGTATGAATTGACACATGGCCTGACAAGAGCAGGGGGGAAACCTGGGGGTTTTAGAAGGGGGGTGGGGGGTTTCCCCCATCCTTGCCGTTTTGAAGAAGCCAAAAAATTTGGTCATGGGGGACAAGCCCTTGCAGCAACATTTGGTGATCTTATTCGGAACGTCTTGGACACTCTGAAAAACCCGGGCCCCCAGCACGGGAGGAGACGGGCACAGATGCGGACCCGGAGCCTTTCTCCCGCAAAACCACAAGGCCCACATTTTTTCCAATTTATGGTCTTTTTAGGCATGGGTTTCGGGGCCAAGGGTAGGGAAGGGGGCGCAACCTCAGGGGGCATCATTAAGGGAAATCCCGGGCTGGTTAAGCTTGCCAGGAGCGGAGGGGGGGAGGAGGTATTCCAAAAACCGATGTACCACGTCCCTGCCTTGGAAAAAAGGGTTGGGGCGAATTTTTAGGGGAGGGGAAATAAAAAATCAGTTTGCTATGCCCCTCGACCCAAGGCTTGGGAAATCAAGGCTCCATCTCTCACATGATGCTTGGATGCTCCAATCCTCCAACATGATCTCGCATTAAGTCATCAAAATAACAACAGTTTACTGTGGCCACCCTCCTTGGATCCCCGGTAAAAAACAAAAATCAGCACTTTCCTTCCACCCACCCAAATATAGAGTAAAATGCAGGAAATGGAGACCTTGCTGATTGATCAACTGGAGACATCTGTTGCGTCTGCTTCACGTTCCCCAAATGTTACGTGGAACAACATCAGCGACGTGACAGCATAGAGGTGCCAAGTAAGGCGTAGCGGCAGCAAGCAGGCAAGGTGCAGAACCTAATGGTGACTCTGGCAATCTTGTTTACCACCTTAACCAACCGCATGCAATGCAGGCACACATCCAACACCCAGAACAGCTTAAGATCATGGTGCACGATATCTGCGTCTCAACACCGATGTTTATGCTTGTGTTTCCGGACCATAGACTTCTGGGTATCCAAAATGGACTAAATGCCCGGGCTGGCTCGTCACGCCATAGAGGTGTTGTCCTGCCGCATCACCAGCGTCAATCTAGCGGACCCTTCAGCACAGCTGGAGGAGTTCATTACAGACAAACGCATCGGCTTTCACAGATAATGTGGATCGTTGACTTTCATCAAGAATATGAATCAGACATGGACCTCTGATGATGTTGTGGCCCCAATTGCGAGGTCACCGATTAGTTGCCAGTCCTACTTCACATTCATTCAAACAGAAATTGGTCCTCTTGAAAACTTTTTTTTAAATGAATCATTCTTGACTAGTCAATTTATTCCTCTTATCCCAACAGTTCAATTTTGCTGGTTTTTGCTTGAGGAACTGTAAAAGACAGCAAGGTTTCATGACAACACCATATCCATTTACTCACTTATCTTAAAAGTTTTCGTATTGTCCATATGTGCTTTGAGGTCACGTTGCTGTGAGATAGAGCAAATAATCATGGTCCTTTGGAACAGAAATGGACTTCTAATTGGCATTTCTCCTCACAATTTAATATATGGCTGAGAAGTCATATTTATAGTTTTTAATGGGGTCATGTTTGCTGTGAGATACCAGCTATAATTGTGTCCTTTGGAACAGAAATGTGGCTTCTAAGTGGCATTTCTCCCTCACAATTTGTAAAATTGGCAGAGAAGTCATATTTATAATTTTTTGGGTCATGTAGCTTGTTAATACAGCAATAATCATGGTCCTTTGTAACAGAAATGTGGGCTTCTAAGTGGAATTTCCTCCCTCCAATTTTTAACAGTGGCTTAGAAGTCATATTTATATAGTTTTTTGGGGTCATGTTGCTGTGATATACAGCTATAATTGGTTGGTCCTTTGAAAAGAATGTGGCTTCTAAGGGCAATTTCTCCTCACAATTTTTAATAGTGGCAGAAATCATATTTTATAATTTTTTGGGTCATTAAGCTAGTGAGATAAGCAAATAATCATGGTCCTTTGTAACAAAAGTGCTTCTAATGTGGCATTTCTCCCTCCACAATCTTTAACAGTGGGCTGAGAAGTTCATTTTTATAATTTTTTGGGTCATGCTGCTTTGAAATGCACAATACAACAGTCCTATTATAAAAAAATGTTGTTTCTAACAGACATTAGTTCTTCACAATTGACCGAAGAGGCTCAAGTGTCATGCTTTGATTTTGGGGATTTGCTGTGACACTGCAGCTATACTACAGGTCCCTATTCTAAAATATGTAGTTTCTAACAGACATTTGTTTTCACAATTGACCCAAGTGGCTCAAGGGTCATGCTTGAATTTTGGGGGCAATTTTGGCTGTGACATGCTCTATACTACAGGACCTATTCTAAAAAAAATGTTGTTTCTAACCGACATTTGTTCTTCACAATTGCAACGGAGTGCTTTCAATGGTGATGGTGCTGTCAGAACCAGTAATAGGTAGGACACTGTTAATGGAACATATTGCAAAATGACTTGTTTGCAAGATCTTTAACATAGCTATCAATCCTGTATGAGACACCCCATTTAAATACAATGAAAAAGAGAAACAAAGACATGGTGGTATTCCAACCTATTTTAAAAATGTGTTTTCTAGAAATTAAAGTAAACTAAAAAACTTGCATTGTACAAAAAATTGCTTGGTTAGAAAAAATTCTCTGAAATTGTACAAGGGAGTAAAAACAGGAAAAACTTGACCAGGAATGTTAGTTATTCAGAGGACATGGATGTAATGGAGCACGACAGAGAACAAAGTACAGAGAGACATTTCCTCAGCACGTTGAGTAAATGAGAAAAAGATGCCAAGATAAAGGGCCCTGGTGTAACAGAAGCGTTAACCACCAGTATTTCCAAGTGAAGCTAATTGGTCCACCCTCTACGGAGGGGCAAGCGCTACCCAGGTATTGACTGTGTACAGAGGAAGCTGGAGTTCTCACACTTCCGCTTCCGCACTCTGCTCAGCACGACAGTTTTCCGTTGCTCGTCATCAGGGCATTTTAATCTGCGTGTTAAAGATGACGTACGCCAGACTGGCTTTCACCGCACCCACTGCAACTCCGGCCCCTGGGTCATGCTGTGGCCAGGACAGGTATAGTCCCAATGTCCAGTGAAACTAAATGGTGGTTGAAAGAACTCCTTTTTCCGGCACTTTTTTAATGTGGGGGTTTAGCAGGTTTGGGCTCCATGCTTGTGCCCAGACAGGTATAGTTCAATGTTCATTCAACTAAAATGGTGTTGAAAGACTCTTTTTCCGGCACTTTTTTTAAATGTGGGGGTCATGCAGTTTGGGGCTCATGCTGTGGCCCAGGACAGGTATAGTCAATGTCCAAGTGAAACTAAAATGGTGGTTGATAGACTCCATTTTCGCGCCTTTTAATGTGTGGGTCTTGCGTTTTGGGCTCATGCTGTGGGCCCAGACAGGTATAGTCAATGTCCAGTTCAACTAAAATGGTGGTTGAAAGACTCCAGTTTCCGGCACTTTTAAATCTGGGGGTCGTGCAGGTTTGGGGCTCATGCTGCGTACCCGGACAGGGATATTCAATGTCCAGTTCAAGTAACATGATTTCAAATCATACTGCCTTCTGGCACTTTTTAATTTGTTGTGATGCAGTTTTAAGGGTCAGGCTGTGGTACAAGACATGGATAGTAAATGTTCAGTGACTTTTTATTTTGTGACTTTTATAACCTTACAGTGGTGTGCCTAAGGATGTAGCACGTATCCAATTGACTGTAGTGATGTTTAATCCAGGCTTCTCCAGCCCTGTGGGTGTAAGAATGAAGTTGTTTTGCTCTTCCCATAGACTTTAATGGTCATCGCGCATATCGATGCTCACTATCGAAAAACCGTATCGATAGCGGCCGACTATCGACTATCGATCGAGCTCGATAGCCACCGCAATCGCACAACACTAGTCATCACCATCTGACAGCGAAGGCTCTGTCTGATTCCAGTGCTGAAAACTGCACAGAATATTCTCTTTGCAGTTTGACTAGAGATTTGTAAAGTGATAGAACTATGTTCTTGTCATATGTATTTTTCACACTATCGATATGCCCCATGATCTTATTTGCCTTGGCAGCAGCTGCCTGACACTGGTTGCTACAGCTAAATCTATTATCAATTAAGATTCCCAAGTCCTTTTCCATGTCGATTTCCCCAGAGTTTTCAATTTTAGAAATATTCTCTGTATGGATTTTCCCTCCCCAAATGCTTTAGCCAAATCTATTTGTGACTAAGACAGATACATGGCTAAACAGACAGGCGGACACAAGCAGACAGATGTATAGATAGATAGACAGACAGACAGAAATAGACATAGATGAGCTATGGCCATCCTAAAAACTGATAATACCAATTGATATATTTATATATACATCAGTAATTAGTATTATATATATATAATATATATAATATATATATATATAAAATATATATATATATATATATAATATATATAATATAATATATATTATATATAATATATATATATATATATATATATATATATATATTACTAATTACTGATGTGCCAAACAGTACATCCGATCCTGTTTACTCCCTTTATACTTTCTTGCCCATAGCTTCTGCCTGCTTTGCCTGTATGGTAAAGACAGCTCTGTTCAGGTAGAAGGGATACCTTCTTGCAGAGCTGTCATTTGTGTCTGATTCAGTTAATCTGATGGACTTCGTGGAGGCAGTAAAGACATGATAAGGATTGGAATGGGCAGTGTTTAATGATTTCAGTCCCTGGGAATTTAGAGTTTTGCAAACTACAGCTATATTTAGATAAAGTTTGCAAATGAACTGTGATATGATTAAATTTGGTAAGTAGAACAGATTAGATATAGAGGGTAAAATAAATGTACAGAAAACCCAGTGCAATTATTACTTCTGCACTTTTATTTAAGAAATGACATACTCTAATGTCTGTCTTAGATAAGTTTGTAAGTTAATAGAGGAGATTCAAGTTTAGCACCTTAAAAGGGTTTTCCAGTTTATGTAAAAATTAAAAATTAAGGTATTGCTACCCAATGAAATTAGAAAAAAAAAACACCTATATTTCATGCCTTCTCCATACTAGCTACACTGTTCCGTTCTTGTGCTAACTCTTCCTGTCGTCTGCCACACCGGACATCACTGATGCAACCACTAATTGGCTTCCTTGTCACTCCCTTATATCATCATTCGGAAGTAACAACTGCAGTCAATCAGCGTCCCGATTTCCTTAAGATAGGAAGAAGACTGAAGGCTAAGGACAGACAGCACAGAACCAGTGTTAGAAGGAAGGTGAGTAGAAAGGTGAGTACAGGTTTTTTTTTTATTTTACTGGGCAGCAGTACTTTAATAAGGTGCAAAACAACCACCATAGCAGCATTAGTGGCTGCTATGCGACTACCATCACCATCAGACTTGAAGGCCGCAAGACATCAAGGGGGCTGTCTTCGGCTGACTTAATCTACCAGAGCCTTCTGCTTGTCAGGGCATGGGGAGAGATCAACTTGATTTTTTTTTTACTAATATTAGTAATTTTTACTAATAGGGACACTATTAATTACCTGAAGCCTTCCCTGCCTATCTATTCACCCAGAGCCTTGCTTACCTACCTACGTGGGGGTCTTGCCTAGGTAGGGCCTTGTCTGTCTACCTACTTACCTGCCTGGGTCCTTGCCTTCCTATCCACCTACCTGAGGCCCTTGTAGATAAATGCCTTATTATCTATCTTCTTAGCTGCGGCCTAGCCTGTTACCTACCTGGGGCCAATCCTAGCTACCTATCTAGGTACCTAGGGCCTTGTCTAACTATTCAACTGGGACCTCCCTATCTGTCTAGAATTGGTGTTACCTATCAGTGGCCTTATCTCCTGGGGTCTTACATACATAATTATCTATCTATATACTGATTTGGAGTGGACTACCTATCTAATATTATTGGTCTGGCTAACTAATTTAGGGGCAAACCTACTTAAAAAGGTGTATAACTATGTGAACATCCATATTTAGTATTCATGTTACTCTAGACACTTTAGATAGCTTTCAGCCTAATGCTGGTTAGTGTTTCTGTATTTTTAAAGCTTTCCCCTTTAGACTAGATCAAATCTGTTGGGCTAAGTCAGACTCAGACTAGGTGGACCAGTATTAAATCCATTTCTTCAATAAAATGGTTAAAGATGGATGTTGTCATTAGTGTTTATTTAAATAAAGTGCTTTTTGTGTTGTTGCTGTGTTTTGTTTTTTTTAACACATTTATTCTAGTGCTAATAATTGTGTTGTTTAACAGACGGCTTTCCATTACTCGTGTCAGCTAGAGATGTTTTTGTCACCCCAAGACTTTCACAAACCCCCTATCGCTATTACCCTAGTACCTAACGCACCAGGAGTATGAGGAAAACCGGGTTACTGTCAGAAATGGACGCTCTAACATGGGGCCCCTGTAGACTGATATTTTTTGCATGGGAAGGAACCATTTCCATTCTGACAGTATTGGGCTGCAACTATCGGTTTTACCTTGGCTGATTATGAAAAAGGGGGAACCCCACAACTTTTTATTTTTAAAAAATATATTATTTATTCAAAATGTAAAAATAGGCACTCTTCTGTGATCAATAAATAAATAAATAATTAAAAGAAAACAATTTGGTGTCACCTGGATGTTACTGCACTGTAATCACTCATATATCTGCAGAATAGCGGTGTAGAGCTAGTATCTACCACTGTATGGTCACTGTCACTGTAGGGCAGTAACATTAGTCTTTTTTTATAGGGACCTTTATTCTGTAAAAGAATAGTGGTAGTCACTATGCATTGGTAATATGTGTTCATGTTGTGGCATTTATGGCAAATAAACAGGATATGCCATAAATGACTAAGAGATTGATCCTCTTATAGATCTTATTGTTTAGACTCCCATCTATGAAAAGGTGGTGCAGAGAACACCTGTAAATAATAAGTGCATAAAATAAAAAGAAAAAAGCACTTTTGTACTCACCGCTGTTCCAGAGCTGAAGTTGGGGGTGATATCTCTGTTCTCTGTTTTCTTCCTGCACTTCTGGTCAATACATGACTGCTGCAGACAATCAGTGGCTTCAGCTGTCACGTGACACACCATTGAAACCACCACTCAGGAAGTGAATGATGTGTGAGTGATGATCTCAATGAAATGGCATGTGAACACTGAAGCCACTGATTGCCTGCAGCAGACCCTCAAAGAACAAAACTGCATTTAGTCAGAAAAGAATGAAAACATCACTGGAAGCTTCAGCCCTGGAATGGCAGTGAGGATAAAGGTAATTTACATAAGTTCCAGGATCACTGTTGGACTGAGGTACCTAGGGCCTACAGGTGGAGTTGATTCTAGGGGCCTACCAGTTGAGCTATTTATGGGCCCACCGGTGGAGTTTATTTTAGGGGCCCACCCTACAGCTACTGTCAATGACTGTACATTCCTCCTATACTCTTCCTCTTGATTTTTGCCTCTTTTTTCTGCTTTTTTTCTTCCTCTGAGGATGTATATGTAGTTAAATAACAACTCCAAGCCTACCATGCTAAGGGGCACACCAGGGGATTCCCCTACTCCTCTGTGGATTAGTCCGAGGCTGTCCAGGATACCCTTTTATTTCAGAGACAAAAGGGAAAATGACATATCTTAATATAGGTTATGGGTGACGGGGGCTTATCTTTTAGGCTATGTCCGAAACAAAAGTTATCAACACAGAAAGTTATAACAGCAGCAGCTATTTGATGTGTTCAATGTGTTGTCCCTGGTACTGAACACAGAGCTGAAGGCGCTGGACCACATTATTATGCACCAGCATGAGAACGTTCTGTGTTGATAACTTATGAAACACAGAAGATACTGCAAATCTGATTGTAGCAAATGATTTCTGAAACAATTCTGTTCTTTTTTGATATGCTGCATGACCACCTACCCATCAGAACAACTTGCTCTTGCTCCAAAATGACTATTCAAGATGGTGGGCATGTTTCGGACTTTCCCTAGAAGATAGGCCCCCTCACCCATCACTTGCTGGGGTATTCAGATACAAAATTTTCCCTTCCGTTGCTGAAATAAAAGGGTATCCTGTGAATTTTGATACATCCTGTAGATAACTCACTTTTCTTTATATACGACTAATCTGAAAATCTGTACAGATCTTTTCCTTCTCACAGATGATTGTCTGTTACAGTTGTAGCATGCCTAGACAGCCCACAGCGAACTAAATAATTTGGCTGTTCAAAGGTCTTTCCTGCTCCCATCCTTTAACCCCCTATGTACCCAGTTTGGACCTTCAGGATTCAAACCTATTTTTTTTAATCTGGAATGTACAGTGAAAGAAATAATTATTTGATACCTTGCTGATTTTGTAATTTTGCCCACTGACAAAGACAGGAACAGTCTATAATTTTAAGGGTAGGTTGATTTTAATATTTAGAGATAATATTAAAATTAAATCCAGAAAATCACATTGTATAAATGATATAAATTTATTTACATTTTGCTGAGAGAAATAAATATTTGATCCCCTACCAACCATTAAGAGTTCTGGCTCCTAGAGACCAGTTAGACGCTCCTAATAAACTCATTACCTGCATTAACACAGCTGTCTTAAATAGTCATCTTTATTAAAAGACTCCTATCCACAGACTCAATCAGTCAGACTCTAACCTCTACAATATGGGAAAGAGCTATCTAAGGATGTCAGGGACAAGATCATAGACCTGCACAAAGCTGGAATGGGCTACAAAACCATAAGTAAGACACTGGGTGAGAAAGAGACAGTTGGTGCAATAGTAGTTGAAGCTCCGAGTTGTCAAGAAACAGATTCAAAATCTTAATGATTTTGAGACGATCTGCAAAGAGGAGTGGAGCAAAATTCCCCCTGACGTGTGCAAACCTCATCATCAACTACAAAAAACATCTTACTGCTGTGCTTACCAACAAGGGTTTTGCCACCAAGTATTAAGTCTTGTTTTCCAGAGGGATTAAATACTTATTTCTCACTGCAAAATGCAAATACCGTATATACTTGAGTATAAGCCGAGTTTTTCAGCACAAAAAATGTGCTGAAAAATCCGACCTCGGCTTATCCTCGAGTCACTGTCGGCTCTAGGGCGCTGCGATGGCCCGAGCACTGGCAGGGACACTTCAGATATATGCGAATCCTCCGGAGCGCATATAGGTGAAGAGAAATCACTTTGGAGCATAGAGCAAGCTTGCTCGCGGCTGTCCGGAGTTTACGGCACAGGCAGTGTGTGTCATCATGCTGTGTGCGCGACGTGATGACATCACCCTGCCTGTGCCGAGAAGATGGAGCGGAGTGGCCGGGAGTCGGAGCAGCGAGGGAGCAAGTTAAGTTGCATACTTGTACTTTTTTTTTTTAATAACCCTGCTTAGAACTGCCTATGGGGATATAAATCTGCCTATAACCTACCTATAGGGACATAAACCTGCCTATAACCTGCCTATAACCTACCTAAAGGGACATAAACCTGCCTATAACCCACCTATAACCTACCTATAGGGACATAAACCTGCCTATAACCTACCTAAAGGGACATAAGCCTGCCTATAACCCACCTATAACCTACCTATAAGGCTATAAACCCGTCTATAACCTACATGTAGGGACATAAACCTGCCTACAACCTACCTATGAGGACAGAAACCTGTCTATAACCCACCTATAACCTACCTATAGGGACATAGATCTGCCTATAACCTACCTATGAGGACATAAACCTGCCTATAACCTGCCTATAGGGACATAAACCTGCCTATAACCCACCTATACGTTACCTATAGGGACATAAACCTGCCTATACCTGCCTATGGGGACATAACATGCCTATAGGGACATATACCTGCCTTTAATACGGTTATGAGTACATATACCAGCCAATAACCAGCCCATGGAGGACATATACCTGCCTAAATCTGCCTATGGGGGACATTAAACTGACTATACCTGCCTATAGAGGACACTAAACTGCCTACACCTGCCTATGTGGACTTTAATCTGCCTATAGAAGACATTAAACTGCCTATATCTGCCTATGAGGGACATTAAACTGACTGTACCTGCCTATAGGGGACATTAAACTGCCTATACTTGCCTATGTTATTTTATTGGTATCTAATTTTATTTTTAAAATTTACCAGTAGCCGCTGCATTCTCCACCCATTTTTTTTGTGGCAAAGGTAGGTGCCTCAGCTTATATTTGGGTCGGCTTATACTCGAGTATATACGGTATATTTATATCATTTATACAATGTGATTTTCTGGATTTTATTTTTGATATTCTATCTCTCAATGTTAAAATTAAACTACCCTTAAAATTATAGACTGTTCATGTCTCTGTCAGTGGGCAAATTTACACAATCAGCAAGGGATCAAATAATTATTTCCTTCACTGTAGCTTAATTTGGTAATAAGCTTGTAATGTTTTTTACTCACCTAAGTAATTCCAAACAGGTTTGGTGGTGAATTCTGGGTGACGTGTTGTGTTTATTTTAAAAATAACAACTCATCAAAACCTAATAAATTACTGGGAATTATTCTAAACAGCTCACAGAGTAAACTAAATCCCATAACATACATTAACCTTTATTAATATACATTAAAAAAAAAAAACTAAATCCAATTGGCCAAATAACACACCACATATAATTACAGGTGAGGTAAAGGTACGCAGACGTCAATTAGTTACCAATTATGGCATACAAATCATATTATATCATAATATACAGATATACATAAAGAGAGCACACTCACGGTTCTGAAGTCCTCCCGATGCTCTCCTTTCATAAAAATCTGTGAGACTCCACTAAAATGCACATCCCTAAACTGGTCCCTATCAAACAGGAGGAGCATCTGTCTCAAAAGGCACGACCCCACCTCTCGGCAGCTACCCCTAAATAAACATACCACAGTCAGTCAATGCCACTGGTACATCACAAATGTCCCCCAGACCTATGACTTACCTTCAACTTGATTTTACATTTTTGCCAAAGGGTTTACACATCACAATGAAGATGTTCAAATACATCAGGAACACCTGACACCTACATTGTTTCATTTTTTCTCATGCTGTAAAGTTTTAAGAAAGAAAAAAAAGTATGGAGACTTGAGAGGTTACCAAGCAAGGTGAGATGTTAGTGTGGGTTCTCATCTGAACTAAGGTCATCCTGTGGTAATAAGGATGTACACTCATGTTTTATCAAAAATGTGCGCTAAGGACCTAAAAGTTTCATGTATCCAAAAAGTAGCAGAAATGCATTTTGAAATAGTTGCTATTTTCTCTTTAACTGTCTGTTAGCATTTGTAGAGTGCTGCTGATATGTTTTTGTTTTCATAGCTACACATATGCATGGTCAGACTGTCCCACCAGAGTACTAGAGGGTCCTCCAATGGGCCCTAAAGGTCCAGCAGATGATAGCCTTATTTAAAGCCAAATACTTGGGCCTTCAGTTTTATTTCCTTCAGGGGGCCAGGTGAAACTCAATCTGGTACTGCAGATACACTTGTTTATATGTATTTTATATGTATTTTGATGTCTCCCATGCACTGCACATACATGCACATAAATGCTCCCTGGCATTTCTATATCACACCCTGAGAAGTAGTACCATGGATGACATTACAGTGCAATAATGAGGAGTGTAAGCTGTGAATCCAGCTCTGGGTTGAGACATAACACTAACTAGAGCTGTCTCCTTGTGTCTCTCGGCCTCTGTCAATCTTCAGCCACACACCCTCCCTTCTCCATAGACTGTATGGGCTGCTGTAACTTGATCCCTCTTTCAGCTGACAATTCAACTTGATTCGCAGTTTTTTGTATATCTATTAAGCATAAGTTATAGGTTAATGTATTTTATGGGATTTAGTTTACTCAGTGAGTTATTTATAAAATAGCCAAAACTGATGGACAATTTAAAAAATATTCCAGTTTCAAAATTTAAAATCCTCTGCTACTAAAATGAAGTTTGATACACACAAATAAGTAAATAAATAAGATTTGCCATTTGTCTTTTTGATGCAGACATTTTTTTTAATTATTATTATTTTTAAGGATGTTTAAAGGGGATGTATCACTTCCTTACTTCGGCTGATTCACACTGCTCTTAGCTTCTCAGCTCTGTGAATGCAGGGGTGTTTCTTCCCCTCCCAGCTGGATGACATCATCCCCCCTGCTGGCCTGAGACCCCCCCCCCCTTCCCTCTGAGTCCACATATCACTGTGTCTCTCTCTATGCAGTCTTATTTTATAAGAGCTGTATACATACCACAGGCTGCATTCAATCTAGACTGAGCACTGATCTCTCACAGCTGGAGATGTATTACAGCTTTCTAAGAACGGCACAGATCTGTGTCTATGCAGGAGAGTTAGGCACAGGGACAAAACTGTCATGTTTTCTCATTGTACAATCTGCTGCAGTCTGTTTCTGCTAGGTGTGGAGACAGAAAATGCTACGGCCCCTAACTCTGAGTCAGGCAGGGATCGATACAATTGTGCTATTTCCTGATTGTGTAAGCCCTTCAGTGTAATTCTGTTTCTTCTGCCTGTATAAAATGAAAATGCTATGGCCCCTAACTCTGAGTCAGAGACACAGCTCCGTGAATCGACCTGGGGGCTGTACAGAATGTAAATGAGCTCTCAGCTAGTGAATTGCAAGGAGGAGGGATCAGGAGGGATTCGACCCAAACTGGATATCAGTGTAAATAAAAACACAAGATAAGGGACACTGTGAGAACAAGGCAGCTTTGCTAATGACATCCAATTGCAAAGTTGCTTGTTTTCCCTGTCCCCTTATTCTGAAGACCATTTAATGAAATGATAACACCCCTTTAAGTCTATTAAGTCTGATAGCAATTTTATAAATTTTCCGGAAAATTTCCAAAACATTATTTTTGGACCTATTCAGTTCTGCAATGGCTCCCCATAAATCATCCCATTATTAAAACTACAGCATTTAGCAATTGTGCTAACCCCTATCATGCTTCACACAAATTAAAGCAAGCAGATGAAATGTAAAAATATAAACTTTTTGTAGATACTCAGTTTTATTCCATTTTTTTCTATAATACAGAAGGCATTAACTGAGAAACCAAGTGTAATATGTAATTCCTCAATTCTGTAGTTTTTGGAAATATTCCACATGTACTGTAAACATGGAAAAAGCCTATATCTGAACCCAGGGACATGTTTTTACCATAACATGCGTGTTATACAAGCTAATAGTAATACTAAAATAACAACAATGCGGCAAAATTAACAATGAAATGTTACTTTATTACATGATTAAATTTAAAACAGAAAAAAAATAGAAAACAATCGTGATGCTAAAATATCCTCAAATAAGAGGAAAAGCATGTTACCCAGAAATTACAAATAGTATCTCCATGATGTACTGGTAATATTGGACTATATCGTAAAAACAAGTTCATAGAGGCACCAAAATAGTTGACACTATGATCTATATAGTGAAAAGAAGGAAATAGTTACAAAATAAATACCAGCATGATTAATACTTAACCCAGACGGTAAAAGATCACAAGGAAAATCACATGGGAACAAAGTATGAAATAAAGTAAAATGTTATTATTACTTTTGCTGTGTTGATATTATTTTGGTATTAATTGAAACGCAGGCACAGAAATAAAGAAGCGCATTGTGGATTTTGGGGCCTCATTTTTAAATTATGTTTTCAGGTACTACTTTAAAAAAAGAAAAAAAAACAAATATAAAAAATGGGGACAATAATTTACCTTCAAACACAAAACACATGCAATTTTTCGGAGTGGCAATATTCACATCTTCAAAGGATGGCCTAGACTATCGACCCCTAGCAGCAGCATCTCTATCCTATAGTAGCCTACCCTGGACAAGAACATAGCTGACAGGTGCAGCTCAATTCTCTAGGATAACCAGCTCACTCCCCCACTCCGCTAGGGGAAAAACACATAGATGATAAAAGAAAAACTGCGACATTAGCTTAATATCCTGTCTCAACACACCAGCATGGCAGAAAAGCCACGAAATGTCGTTGTTAGACTTGCACAAATGCAAAAATAGCCATAAAAACAACCACTCACACACTCTCATTGAATGAGGGGGTGGTTGCTGGGTACAAAACATTTGCAAATATACTAAATAAGGCGATTAACAGACGGATAGCCAGTGGATTTTTGAGTAATAATCAGTCCCATTCTTATTGTACACTGTCTCTTTTTACAATTATATATTAGTGAGTAGGGACTAGCTAAGTACATGAAGCGAACTCGTTGCAGCACTTGTGTATTGGGGCCACTGTACCAACTAATACCTCATATTTATACATTTTTTTCCAAATAGTCGGCAACAGATGCCTTGCTGCTCGGGCTCGAGTCAATAGTCCAGCTCAAATTGACCTGAGAAAATCGTCCAAAAATTCGTATTGTTTTTTTCGACATATTTTAGGAATTCAGAGTTCTTGAGGTGCCCAAATATGAGACCATAAAAAAAAAAAATAAGACCCATTTTAACCTCTGCCTGACTGCCGGTCATAATTTTTTGGCTATTGATTTCCCCCTTCTAGGAGCAATAACTTTTTATTTCTCCATCTACATAGATATACTAATGTTTTGAACTTTTGGGATTGGGACATGAGAAGTTTTCAGTTTTACTTGGTGCCATTGCCTGTACCATAGAACTATACTGCGGGAAACCTGAAAAGATGGAGTCGATATGTGAAAATAAACCATACTATGCATAGTCCATGTTGGATATAGGTGGTTTAATATTTTTCTATAGGCATTCAATCTATGTCGTAATAAAATGATGTGCGTATCTTTCTGTATTCTGCCAGCTTGTACCAATTCCTCGACAAATACAAAATATGTAATGCGGTTTTCCCTACATTATGTTTTCTAGCACTTTAAAAAAAATACAAATCATGCTATTTCTTCAAAATTTTTCGCATCAGCTGCCATCTTTTCTTCTGCAACAAATAAACTTTTTTGTTTTTCCATCTATTGGACCCCACGTCTACGAGATTACATTGGTTTGCGTGGCTAACAGTGTATTTCTATTGATTCTCCATTTTTGAGATACATGCACACTTAATGTCTTCACTTTTATACCAAATGTAATGTGACCAAAAACTTGCAAACTTTCTGACGTTTGGAAATTTATACTCTACTAATCGATGTTTCAGCTTACCCATACACACCATTATTTATAATTGTAATAGGTGTCTACAGACACGGTTGATACCACACGTTTTATGTATAACTTTTATTATTTTAATATTATTATTTGTAAAATTGCAAAAATGGGGTAATTTGAACTGTTAGTATTTTTTTTTTTCACTTTCACATTAGTCCTCTCCCTAGGTACATCTTCGCGCATCACTAGACACGGCTTTACATCGCCTTAGTAGAGGCCCTTCCTGCATGATACAAAAAATTGCAGAAAAGATTATCAAGATGGCATCTCTAAAAATTACTAAACGCTTTAAACATGGTCATTACAAGAAGCCCTTAATTGGTTACCAGACATGCCATGGTAAGATGATCGAACTCCACCCACAACCTCGATCTACTTTGTTGGTGGTTTCTGAGATCATGAAGAAGAACTGGAGCACAGCCACTGTTCCTCATCCCATTTGGATCGCCAAGGGACTCTATCACGACACATGGCGTACTGAACGGATTAAAACAATTAGGAGATCAAGATGCCTAAAAATTAACACGACTGGCAACCACTGCCTATATCACAACTTATATGAGTACATATGCCCGCATCATCTGAGTGAGTCCTTCTCAGACACAATCTGGGACTTTCTCAACCGTGCCAATAGCAGTGGTAAATGGGTTACGAAAATAAAACAGTGAGCTTTCTCATCCCATAGGCGCATCTTTCCTATAATTATGAGACAATTAGGTTGTGAAAAATAAACTCTTCCTCCAAGTTATACAGCATCTGGTTTGACACTGTTCCAAAACTGAACTTAGGGAAAAAAGTTGGGTTTGGGAAACATCCCTGAATCAGCATTTTTTTTCACTCCTAAAAGGCCAATACTCAGTGGCCTAACCCTGAACCTAGACATTAAACTGTGCGACCATGACAGAGACCCTAAATCCTAACGCTGGGGTTATGAGTTTTTTTTAGACAAAAAGTCTGCAACGGTCACAATAATTTACTTGGGAGTACCACACCACCTCTCGCAGTCCATCATTGCTCGTTCAGTTCCCTTCCGCACACTCAGGCTTCATGTGTCTATCGATATCTTCCCTCAAGTCCAACCACCCACAATCGGGTACTCTAACAAGGTGACTTAGATAGGTGCAGGTCCCTGAAATTGTTTTTTTTTTATATTATTATAACCAACATGCTGGAAAAGAATGTTAACAAATGGCATAGTTCGCATCCTGTCATTGATCTCACACTCTTGCTTACTGAATCAGATCAAGCAGTTGCTATGCACCTGCTTCACTGACGCATATCTGCTTGCTATCGATAGCGCACATGTTGCAACTACAATTACATTGGCGGAACGGTTGATTCTACAACCCCTCTACTAAACAAACTGTGCTTTACCATTTGTGGCTAAGTGCATGACTAAGTTATGTCTAGTTGGAGAGCTTGTATCATCCTTTCGATCTACTTCGCACTTTTGTTTTCTAGCATTCAGTCCTGTTTTGATTAGTGTTTTATTCCCAATCAGAGTCCTGCTTGTCCTTAGTTCTCTATTGCTACATGTCATGTCAGTTTTTCAGTTTGTTTTATTCCTGAGTTCTCTTTGGTGGTTCTGTGCTGAGTAACATTGGTAGAGATGTCATCAGTGACAGAATAGGGCCAGGGGGATTTGGTGTTAGGGCTCAAGTGTAAGGGACATAGGTTTAAGGAAAGAGCGTTAGCGAAAACAATTAGTGAAAACCTAAGTTTATATAGCAATACAACATCAGCTATTGCTTCTGGATTCAAGTCATTCATCATTCCATCTCCATCTGTGTGTCTGTCTTGCTGTCTGTCTGATTCCCTATTTGGTAAGCTACCTATACAATTATATTTGAGCATACAATGCTGTTACTTACATCGTGACAGCCTAGTTGAGCATCATTTTACATACTGCTTCATGAAAACTTGATCGGCTCAGAATTTTATTGAGATAGCGAAAAAGGTAAAACTGTGAATGGACCATTCTACACATAAGCAAGATTGGTATAATTTGGACAGATATCCTCTCTATCTGGATTTGCTGATAAAAGCTCCTGTTTGTCAAGAAGCTGCTTAGTAAAGTGAGTTTAGAAGCTTACTGCATACAACCCAGTAATAAAACATTATACAGAAGCGCCCCCTAATAGTAGTGGTAGGAAGACAAAATTATTTAACTCTGTGAGTGAGATTTATGAATGATCTAAAACAGAAATAGCAACTAATTACAGAACAGCTTTCATTTCTTAATAGTGACACTTCCAAAAAAATGAAAACCCCCGCTTTGATATTGGCTTTCTACCGACAAAATTGCTGGCTTCTCTTTTAGACAGTTTTTAGAAACCTGCCCCTATGTCTATACAAAGGACTTGGCGAGCTTAATATGAAATGACAAAATTGTGAGAAACTCAAAGCATTAACTATTACAAAATTGATACACAACACCAGAGCAAATTTTGAGTTAGATGTTAGAATGAATTAATATACTAACCTTACATGTGGAGACATATCCACTTTTCTAAGCATTGACTGTCTTCCCTCCACGTGAATTTTTGTCCCCAATCTCTCCTTAGCTATATCAAATTTAATGTACAAAGCATAAGGATACCTAATTGTAAGCCACCATGTCTTAATCTGGTTTATTATCCCCTGTCCTTGTTTTGAGCTACTATCTATGCCTTGTATCCATGAATCCCTAAATATTCAGAAATATAGCAGATCATTGCCAGTGCCCTGGATACGCTGCGCCTATCCCCCCAGACATATCATACTAGATACAATTTCATTCTTGAACTAATGAATCTGTGTCAGTCTGCCAGAGCATTCTACAATACCAATATGGAATAGCGAACAGCTGCTGCCTTATCGCTATATCTCCCCACAGTATGAATCGAGATGGAAGTACTGTACAATGCAAAGAACATTGCTGTACATTTATACTACATGCTTCTCCAAACCACAGAAATTTTAAAATTACCTATAGATCCCTCAAGAAGTCTATTTTTCAGTCAGATCGAGTTATTTAGACTGGAAAAAATGTCCTGTTTTTGTGTTTAGTCAATGATGGCTTGCATGACTAGTAATTATGAACAGCATTCAATAATGGATTTGGGACAGTTTATTAACCAATAATTGATATGGTATGTCTACTGCTATAATCCACGCTACTGGATATTTCTGTATTAAAAGGGGTTTCTGCATTTACAGAAATAAGGTTTTATCTTTGTTTAATCCCTTTACCCATATGTGACAAACGGGTAATCACGTCAGATGCACCACGAGAGAAAAAGGAGAACGATCCGCGCGAAGCACACTCCTTGAGCTTGCAGCTCCATGTTTGGCAGGTAGCAATTGTTAATGACAGCCGGGACCTGCCACTAGCAGCCGGGATTGGAGATAGCTCTGATCCCAGCATTTTAACTCTTTAGAGGCCACTGTAAACGCAGCATCTAAAGGATTAAGGAACTGTTTCATTGCCTGATCAACCTGGCTAGTGGCTGACATGGCAGCTAAAGCATAATGAAAGCCTCCATGGCTGCCATGGTACTACTCCTATTGCACCCTGCCAAAATTAAAATGTAGTATGACAACCATATTCCAACCCTGTCCTGCAGTATTGTATTACTGCAGGACAGAGTACAAGTGATATAATCTTTTAATGGACAAGTACACTAGGAGGACTACATCTTCAAGTAATGGTAAAAAAAAGTCACATATAATTGGTATCAGTAAAAGTCTGATACATCCTCATAACAATCAATAAATATCTACATACAAGCGGGTATACAAAAGTAACATCCCGACCCTCTTAAATTGGTTCCTTATTCTTTTACGTGTGAACAGATAAGCCACAAACTTTAATGTCAATTAAACAATGTTTTATTGACTATTTCTATAGCGCAGGGGTCCGTGACTACATGCATTGTTAGGTGCCCTAAGTGACAAGTACAGCCAATTGCGCCCCCCCCATATCCCGCCACACTTCCCCAAAAAAATGTCGCCCTCCCCCACACTAATTCCCTCTCATCACCCAGCTTAGCGCCAGGTCCTGTCACTAATTTGTTCTATGCATATTCACACATAGATTCCCAGTCCCACCTGACCTGCACAATGAAAAATTTGCGTTTTATACAAATCGCGTCCCCACCGTAGTTACGAGTGTAATAACATTACAAATAACAGTCACCAAAATAATCCAAACCGATACATCACTGGAGCAATCTACCATACGAAATGATTGTTTTACTAAAAACACATCCGTACAAAACCACAAGACCCAACAACATTAACATAAATGCCAAAAAATCCTGCCGGAGGGAAGCCCAGACCAAAACGCAACCCACACATGTGACTTACTAGAATACAAGCTGTACACCAGCTCTGAATATACCATAAACCACACAACCACGCCACTAGGCAGTGGAGACCATATAGTGGTAGAAACTAGTTGTCAATGTCAAGACTCGCAGAGCATATAAGCTGATTACATTGCAGTCTACATTTAGTGACTCACCAGTAGACTTCCATATTCTGTACAGCTCGCTTTCACCTTTCCCCTAATCACATTATCTCCAATGCCCGGTTCACACCTTCATGCTGGATCTAAGCCACCCGGCCCAATACACGTCCCTACGCATATTTGTGACACAAACATATCTCTAAGCGATCCACACAATTCCAGCAACTCCTTACTAATAGGTTGTACGTCCTCTCACATAATCATAAGCAGCAGTAAAATAGATCACATGCCCTCTCAGTCTATGCAGGTATATTGTATAGCTTGTCCCCCGAGACAGGTAGGTATACTAAATATAAAGGACGGGGCACTCAAGGGTCATGTATATAGCGATATATGGACACTACTCAGGCCATGCAGACTTATAAGATACATAGGGTCACTCTCAAGAGGCATGTAATATAGACATACAGATAGTAAACCACTCAGGCAGGTAAACTCAGACATATAGGGGTCACCTCAGGGCAGTGTATCATACTATATGGGGCACACAGCAAGTTAAAATCAACAATAAGGGGCTCACGGCAGTAATATAGCCGTCAACACAGCGCAGTAGTATATACTATTGGGACTCATAACAGCCAAAGGCGTAAAGTGGCTCATGGCCAGGCGGTAAAGTGGCTCAGCACGTGCGTATCGGGTCCCACAGGCAGGCATATGGGCCACACGCAAGGCTATATGGGGGCTCAGGCAGGCAATATGGGCGCTCAGGCAGAAGCGATGGGGCGGGCCACAGAGGCAAGGTATCGTCATGGGGGGTACCACAGGCAAGGCATTCATAAGGGGCCACAAGGCAGAAGCTGCTATGGGGCCACAGCCAGGCGATAATAACGGGTTCCACAACGGGGCAGGCACTTATAGGTGTGGCAGAACGACTGCAGGCTTATTGGGGCCAACAGGCAGGCCTTAGGGGGCCACAGCAGGCATTATAGGGGCCAACAGCGCAGTATATAGGGGTGGCAACACACGGAAGGCCTTCAATAGGGCTGCACCACAGGCCAGTTATATATGGGGCTACAACAGGCACAGGCCCATTATAGGGCCCCACAAGCGAGGTTATAAATAGGAGGCACCACAGGGCAGTTGGCATTATTAGGGGCCATTTTTTTATTCTAGGCATTATCGTAGAGGCAGCCACCAGGCAAGTCTATAAGAAAAGTTGCCCACAGGCAACGGCACTATACACGGGGCCACAGGACAGGCATTAGCACATAGGGGCCAAGATGACTAGGCAGTATATAGGAGCCACTGGACTAGGCATTATACGGCCACAGGCAGAGCAGACAATTAGGTGGCCAGGCGCGCAGGCATTAATATAGGGCCGACATGCAGTATATATGGGCCACAGTCAGGCACTGAAAAAGTGAACAGACAATAATACTTACCTTCTCCTGCATCCCTGCCATGCCACCGGCAAACATTGCGCTCACCTCTTCCTGTCCCTTTTCTTCACGCAGCCGCCAGCGCCCACTTTCCTCCTCCGGCCAGCCTCCTCGAGTGACGACAGCACCTATGACGGCGCTGCTGCGCGCACGAGAGAGGCACGCGTCTCGATGACACACTTTTTCACAGCAATCACTTCATCGCGACGCTGCCGCCCGACCATGCTGAGCCCCCACGGGGCCGATAACGAGCGCGGTCCTTAGCGCTACATGAGGAGACCCGCAGCCCCCGCTGTGATCGGCCCTGAGCCTCTTACCCGAGAACCCAGCGATGCAACGTTAAGCGGTTCCAGACACCTGTCTGCTGAGCACTACGGCGGAGCGCTCGGGCGATCTCAACAAGATCTCGTCAAGAAGCCCTCAACAGAGCCGCAGCCGGTGCTCGCGCAGGCGCCCATGCAAGCAAGCGGCCCTGGACGCCCAGCATGGATTCGAGCACCCTTGAGCACATGTTGCCACTAGTGAAAGGACAGAGGAGGTCCCTAGGCGGGGTCGCCTAGCCGATTGGCCTATCCCGTCGGTCCCACGCTACATCTGATTTTTATGTGAAGAGCCTAAATTGGAACCGCCATACCAGGTCCTTTCATCAAACATTTCACAATATAAAAAACACGATATGGCTAAAATTTTATTTATAGAACAGAGAGAATAACTTATTTATTAACAACTTCGATACAGTAAAATGAAGCATAGCCTCGTCACAGCATGAATGCTGCCCCTACTATAGCGATACACAGTGGGGATGGTTGGTGTTCATGGTGATGTGCATTGCACTTTTGCATTCCTGCTACACATGGCCTTCTGGCCAACTGACGAACAGAGCACCTTCATCTCATATGCTTGCGGAGTGTCCTCCTACATTAATACTTTTGTAAACTAACTAATCGGGAAACTTCTTTATAACTTGCGTTTCTATTCACTGTTTGCTGCGCACATATACCTATCAGAGCGCACATCATAAGTCACGGCTACTCCTAGCGCCATGCGAGCGAACTGTCCTAATCACTCTAACTCTTCGAGCGTTAAATGCGAGAACTACTTAGTACAGGTATGAGCTGTGAGGATGCTACAGTGTTTTCTCTCATCTCAACAACGACACTATTTAATACTATCTTGAGCGCGCGATCAGATCGCGATCTATTATACTCGCTCTCGCAGGGGCGCTTTATTGATGATATCTTCAGAATTACTTGTGATGTGTAGCATGAGCTCTCAGAGTCACTCACTCATTGGATTTTGTATCTAGAGCTTTAGATCCTCAACTGAAACATTGGCGCATGAATTTCACATTTGAGACTCATCTCCATCAACCGCGTGAGTCTACCAAAATTATTTTTCTCTGGCGTATCTCTCAATATCATGCTGATGACATAAGAAGAATAGAGGCTCGGATTCAAATATCTCTCAAAGATATTTAGCGGAGTGTCGACAAAATACACGGCAGACACCCGAAAGTGTTTTACACATCTCCTAGACACTCTGGTGTCACTATTTGGCTATTCTATAGTTTAGCGACCTTCCACAAAACAACACAAACAGAGAGGCTTCTCCTGACCTCATATCCCCAATTACTTTTCAGGATCGAGCGATTGACAGAACGATTCTATTCTAGCACTACAACTTACAGATATAGTCATTTTCATACAGTATATCGCGAAGAGTGTACTATGACTTCTCAAGAACAGCTTAACATGACGCGAGATACTGTTCTATCTATATATCTAGGATCAAGAGAGCGAGACTCCTACCCGTAAACCCAAGATGTTTCTAGCGACAGGAGAGAAGCTTTATGAATAGGCGCTTCGTTCGACACAGACCTAAGAACTCTCACAATGAAGCGCCTCTATCTGACTATTAATCATCAACAAGAGCAATGAAACATGCGAAAACCATACAAGTATATACAACAACTCGTTGTCACATGAGCGCGTCTACCTCACAATGAGAGATGCTACAAACTATATAGCACAAGAGCGACGAGAGGGATCTGATACTTAGAAACATTGGCACATTCTGAAGGCAGATCCAGTATTCTCTGAGGTAATTTCTAAATACCCTAGTGTCACTTATAGAAGAGGAAGATAACTTAGTGATGAATTTGTACCTAGTCATTTTGACGGGACGATGGCAAAAAACATGGTTGCAGTCTCCGTGGTAGGCTCATATCCTGTGGCAACTGTTCATTCTGTCCATTTCTCATATGGAACACACCTTAAAGATACTGCCTTAATCCCCACCTCTGCGTGAATAACGCGACTAAGATATGGACAAACTATAACAGATGTCTCACATTCATCATTGTAAAACACTGGACTGCGGGGTCGGTTCTATATTTCACAACTAGTGTGTGCGAGAAGCTTATATCCCTACGCCTCCACGATCTATGAGGAGATGAACAAAGACCATACACAGAGCTTTCGTGTCACAGGCGGTCTTTCTACGACTCTACCATCTGAGTACTATTTCAAAAACTACAAGGTGACACAGTACCCTACAGCAAGCGACACACACACTCTCTCTCTCTATGGCAAGTATCATAATTCCTGAACAAACAGGTCGCCCAATCACAAAAACTTAGTGCTGACATCCGTGTGAAAATGCACTAGGTAGACAAGACACAAAGGGCACACTTTATGTGGCATCGCCGGTATCTATGTCTTGACAGGGAAGAGGCCAAGACACGGATACACCAGACGACTCTCAAATCACATTTGAATACCACAAACCGAGCGCTACAAACACACAAGCGGCATCCTTCAGTTTCTCCGCGACTTTAATTTTCGAGTGAGAGACACCTTGCTCGCCATTCCCCATGTAAATATCACTCATCTTGAAAGATACAGCATGATCTACTGAGTGATTAAAGCTACGGATCAAGACTCAGATTATATCACAACAGTCAACTATCTGCACTCGTATGGAACAGCAGTCTCAGTAGTTCCTTTATTGGAGTACTAACTAAACACAACCTTTAACAAAAACACAAAATAGCACAATAACTAACTTGCACTGAATACACTAGAGAGACGAGACAAATCGTAACAAACTAACACTTCCTATACAGATTCATACACCAGTGAATGATGGCGTGGATCATTCATATAGAGTCAGATGACACTCTGATATGTGACACGTTATCATAATTGCAGACAATTGCTCTGGAGTGCGTAGCGTGGATCTTGACATTGGCACTCATGTCTGATATGAGTCTGTACGCATTGGAGAGTAGACATTCGAGTAAATGGGACTACATCTGTATTATAGCGTACACTCTGCTAGTCTGGAGCAGAGGAACGGCTGGCTCACAGCATATCTTACACAACCCAAAGTTAAACGGAAGAGACACAGTGTATCGCGTATAGAATAGTACTTAGAAAGAGAATAGTTATGAATACACGTACTTTGTGAACGAGACTCTTAGATCAGATACTCTAACGAGCACGTACCACGTATAGAATCATAATTCATATGAGGTGACTTGTGTCTAGCTGCGATATGTGGTTTGTTTCTATGAGACAACATATCAACTTCAATAAGGACAATGACAGACAGATACTGGTGAAGTGTAGAGAGAGATATTACAGAACTGATACGTTTCTTTGCGAGTGGGTGAGAGAAGTTACTATCTGAGTATACAAAATTAGATAATAAGAGTAGTCATCTGTAGTGGCAAGCTATCATAGATTCTCTAGTTACCTTCGCAAATTGATAGCATTATATACTCAATATTGCAATGGTAGGTATAGCATACTGTTACACACACCGACAGTATTTGTGTAGTAGAGTACATAGCACATGGAGTAATATATATATGAACAGAGAGGTGCATTACTGTGACTCTTTATGATAAAATAGATACACGAGTGCGCACGTGCATCTTGTGATAATATATACACTACTGAGAGTGCCGCTTGTGGATAATCACAGAGCGGTATGGGTGCTAGCTCTTCGCATGTTTAGACAATTAAGTAGACATAGACATGACAGGAAGCACCAGTCTTAGAGAAAACGAATCAAGAGGTACGAGTGAGCGCGAGGAAGTGAGAGTGCATCTGGTGAGGCATATGAATGTGTGCATATATGCAAACAGTGCAGTCACGTGAATAAAGACGATTGGGAGACTTGGTACAGAATACTAAAGGAGAATAGTGTTGACAGGCGAATTATCACATGAGTCAAAGTTTATGTGGAGTGAGAGCTACATGAAAACAAGATGGTGGACAAATAGGCGTTTACACACAACAGAAATAGGCTTTAGGACTCATGAGTATGTAAGCATTGAGTGTAAGAGTGGAGAGTGTGGCAGCTGATTATATTGAATTTATCCTCACATGATGGACTGGTAACACATTAGTTAGAAGTACACCTCATGGGGTTAGATATAATACTCATAAGCAACATGAGTTATACAGCGTAGATATCAGAGTGTGCTACTCAATTCACCGACACTTGATGTCACATCGTGTCCCGACGAACAGTATGGCAGTATGTATGTCCAGCTGAGTGCGAGGCAGACGCATTTTACATCTGGCAGAAACATTTTCACAGGCGAGGTCCAGGCCATATTTAGGATCGACTTGTAGAAAGCCTTGTTCAATATCTTCACCCACATATATCAGAGAGTAGCGAGTCACGAAACTATCCACATATGTGCTGCTGACAGCACAGATAAGATGGTAGTGAGGATGAGCGAATAGTGTAGATGGTGCCGTATATCTTATTGGCTATGTTCTAAGTATGATCTATAATTAGAGGACATTACAGATATAGCTGCGACTGGCTAAAATAGTTAGTGCTTCGGAGGATATTCGCTACTGTATACGATGAGATGATATGTGTACCTTAGCATGTGACACTTTTAATTAAGATCTATACACAGCGTATTTGTTTGAGGGAGGTTAGCTAATGATCATTATATGATGGAGAACAGAAATGCAGGTGAGTGTACTATACTAACATCATTTCCAATACTGGATCAGATTAGTCAGAGGGATATAAAGAATAGTGATGTATCAATACAAGAGGAGATTCAAGAGATGTTATATCTAGAACACCAATGGGCGATGTGATAGCACATGAGGGATACTGAGTCAGATAGATAATTCTCATAAGTATCAATGATATTTTAGACATTGATTTACAATAGATTGGAGAAACATCTATGGAGAGTGGTTTATGATATTTATCTGGGCCACTAGAGGGAATCAATTATACGTACCAACTTCTTGTGGTCGTCTCTTAAATTGTATATATATTGTTGTATTCAGCTGGGATTCTTGTGCGTGAGACATCGACACACAAATTTCTTGAGCTATAGCTTTATGGGAAATAACATGTAGACTCTATTATGTAGGATAGGGGTTTGTTGAGGGTAAGTCTTCTCATGTAAATTATCAGCATTTCAGCTACATCAAAGTCTGTGGACGTCATGCACACGAAACATGTGTGGCGTGGAGTTACTTTAGGTTTTTCCGAGTACAGGACATGGGCTGATACAAACTGATTTTAGTGGATGCGAGCGATAGACTATACGAGAGCTTTTCTTTCTGGTCAGCGTTTTTAATGCGACACGGAATACATCGTTATAACAATGTCACGTGTATTAAGATAGAGAGGGTGGTAGTTGGTCAGAGTATTAATTTACAATGTAGACTTGTGGGGTTACATGAGATCTCATAGATGATGGGCAAGAGATGATGGCGTCTGTGAACGTTGTGTGTTTGGTGGGATAGTGAGTCTAAGCTTCTGAGGAGTAGTAACTATCTACAGGAGAGAATGGGGTTATCCAAACATTAGTATGGACACACGAGATGTTGATTGAGAGATTAGATTTGATTTGGGCACTAGTGATTATACGTAGGGGTGATACTATCATGTAAGATAGGTAGGAGAGTATCACACACATGAGCAGCTGTTGTCGTTATGCACACTTTTTACTGCGAGGTGATGTGGGTGATCTCAAGAGTTGTGTGGTTCACGTCATTTTAGGTGAGGGATAGTGAGTATGTTATTTTGACAGATGTGATGGTGTATGTAATATAATGTGTGATATATGCGTTGGTGTGTTTGTTTGTTTTAAATGAATGGTGTAATGTAATATTTGTGGGTAGAGTTTTTGGAATGTGTTGGTGGGGTTTAATGTAATGGGGGAGGTAATATTGGGGATAGATTGTTGGGAGGGTGAGACGATGGGAGTACCACGTGATGGCGCAGGTCAGGAAATATAGATGCGAGTTGTTCACATGATACTAGGGGAGAGTGATATATGGATCGAGACTTTGCACATAGGTATTCATATCGACAGTGGTGCGATGTAGTTTAAACTGATCTAACGATGAGAGCATGACACCGTAGTACAGGTACACTTCGGTGATGACAGTTATAGGGTGGGTGGACTAGTCAAATCTTGTATGGGGGATGTACATACGAGTTGTGGTTGGCAGTCAACACATGTATTGCAGGTGGTGGGATACAGTGTCGTGGTGAAGTGTGTAGTACATACACGGTGGGATTTAGTGTGACAGGTAAAGACACATATTTGGGCACAAGAGAGTGACGTATGTGTTGGTTTTTTAATGGTGCGAACGGAAGAATGACACATATGGTAAGGCACACTATATAGTGTGTATAGGAGTGGAGGGAGTGAGGATGAGGTGGTGTTATGGAGTTTGGCTGACACTAGGTAACAAGGCAGAAGGTATAAGAGTGGGGTAGATTTTTGGGACAGAACGTGGTTAAGGTGTTCGTGAGGAATTAACACACACTGTCTCATTAGTATGGGATGGCGGATATTGGTAACTAGATCACTCTATAGTAAGTACACATGGGAGGGAGAGGTGGTAATGGGTAGGGTCTACGGTCTATGCAGGGGGCGGTGTGTTCGATTAGTCAGTGTTGGTGTGGATATCTGAGAGTGGAACCACAGGTATAAACGGACATTATGGTGTGGGAGGGGTGTGTGACGAGCTATCACAGTGGGGGTGGTATGTGTTTCACTAGTTAGGTCAGAGGGTGTGGCGATGGTCGCATTAGGATGTGGGGGGTGGGTGTGGCGGGTGTGATGGTAGTTGAGGGATGGGGTGTTGTTGGTGTAGTAGTATGTTATAGATGTGGGAGGGACAGTGGATAGAGTGATTCAGTTATGCGTGTTTGGTGGAAACAGTGTGTTGTGTGTGTGTTTGTTTTGTAGGGTTGAGTAGAGGAGTCATTGTTGTCTAAGATCTAGGATGGTGATAGGGTGCATAGTTAGTACAGTAGATGGAGTATGGAGGGGGGATGAACGCTTTATGGGGATGGAGGGATGTACTATGTTAATTACTTACACGGTTGTGGAGGAGATCAATTTGTCTGTATGATGTTTGATAGGGGAGGATGGGTAGTAGTTGAGCGAATCGTGGTGGTCTATTGATAAGATTGAGAGGAGGGGATAACATGACTAAATGTCTGTGAGGCGGCAAAGGGGACTTACATTCAGAGATATGATGTGTAGTTATGACTGGACATATATGAGTATGTTGAGCGGATGATTGGAACAGCCGATTGGTGATTTCTAGCATACGTGAGTGCTCTATGTGGACTGGAGGTGGGAGAGCATCTCTGTGAGCGCGGTTTAGCAGACGTGGTATAGAACAGGGTATCAGTCTTATCGAGAGAGTCGACTGATGGACTAGAGGGGGATGTGCGTCGTCTCATCAGTGGGAGGAGGAGGGGGATGTTGTAATGTGGTTCAGAGTCGGGCGCATAGATATAGGCTCACGTGGACTATCGAGGTAGGTGGACATGCATTGCGCGTATGTAGCAGTGGAGGGAATACTTGTATGTCTAGAGGGATGAGAAAGAGGGATAGAGTGAGTTATGTTGAGTGAGTGGACTAGCGACGAGACTATTGTATTGGGTGTGCGACTGCGGGCATATTGAATGTTGGACCTGGAGGAGGATATAGTGTATGTGTCGGGTCGGAGAGAAGGATATATCTTATTTCTATGCTCTCGGGTGACACAGGGAGATATTTGTAAGGTGGGTTAGACAGTGGGAGAGCATTATGGGAAGATATGCTGGGCACAGAGAGAATATAATCATAGCGCTATGTGGGTGGAGGGAGATATTGTATGTGGTGTGGAGGGGGATATTGTAGTGGGTGCAGGTGGGAAGCTATACATGTATGTAGGATGAAGAACGGCGATGTTCACTTGTCTGTGTGGGCTGGAATAGGAGGATCTTCAGTCACTGCGCGCTGGAACAGGGCGAGATAACTATAGACTTGTGTGAGCTGCGAGGGGAGGAGAATCTATCATAGTACACACTGTGGGTGGAGGAGCCGGATACCTGCTATTCGTTAGACCGTCAGCGAGTGGGGACAATCTGTATGTCTAAACAGGCGCAGATAGTGGATGGGGAAATATATGAGTGTCAATGTAGAGTCTGGAGGAGGACATTATTGATCTAACGCGTAGCGGAAAACTGGAGTGGGAACAAGAGCTCTTGTATGTGGAGTCGAGGTAGGACATTATTGTACTTGCTCGTGACTAGAGCACGTATCTGATAATGAGTGAATGCTGGCGTGTGACAGAAAGTAGACATACTTGTATCAAGTGCGTGGAGGGGAACATACTGTATACTATGGTGGCGCCGAAGGCGCGATTCTGATGTGGGTGGAGGGGGAATTTTAGTGGTGGAGGGGGATATTGTATGACGGGTGGAGGGGATATTGTATTGGGGTGCGGAGGGGGACTCATTAGAGGACCGCGAAGGCAAGATGAGTGACATATCGCGTATGCGGGTGGAAACAGGGGATATTGTAATGTCTATAGGTGAGCAGCAATCGAGAGGACTTCATGACGGGTGGAGGAGGGATCTTACAAGCTAGCTTGCGGTGAAGAAGGGGAGATAGTACGATAGTATCAAGCTGTATGAGGAGGGGGAATATTGAGTAATTAGATCGGGCTTGAGGAGGGGATTCACACAGAAGCTAGATAGCGCTGTGCGGCGAAGGGCGACATACTCTGCTTAACATATGCAGGTGCAAGGTGGGAACAATTCTACTTGCTGTTGGTGAGGTGAGTTGAGTAGAGATTGACTATAGCCGGGCGGAGGGGGATATTGTAATGTGGGTGAGTGTATAGAGAGACGGTATGTGTATGTGGTGCCGAGAGGGATAGAGTACATGACTGAGTTTGGTGAAATGTGGGATTAAATTAATGACTTGCAGTGGTTAGTGAAAAGGTAGAGAGACTCAGTACACTAATATATGGTTGGGGGGGGGGGGGGAGGGGGGGGAGGGGTCTATAGAGTGTAGGGTGGAGGGCACACACACAGTTGGGGGGTCAGGTGGGTGATATCTCTGATTAAATTTTATTATTTATTAGTTAATGACAGAATTGTCGTTTGTATTAATGCAAAGGTATAATAGATTATCTTGATGTTTTGTAATATTTAAATTATTAAATTTATATATTTTTTAAGAACATCCCTCCAAATTCCTACTCTGGTAGATGGCGAAACTCCCCATTAAAGTAAGTAGGTAGTAATGATGCCCACCAGTAAGTAGGTAGGTATATAGACCCCATTAGGTAGGTATATAGACCCACTGTAGGAAGGCATAGTAGCCCCCTGTAGATATATACTGCATACAGCCCCCTGTAGTTTATATGTGCCTCAAGTAGGTATATATGGTATAAAGCCCCCTGTAGGTTATATATGCCCCTGGTAGGCATATAGCATATATAGCCTCCTGTAGGTATATATTGTATACACCCCCTGTTGGTTATATATGCCCCCTGTAGGTATATTGTGTAGACAGCCCGCTATCGTTTAGATATGCCCCCTGTCGATAGATCCTGTTTACAGCCCCCTGTAGTGTAAACATCCCCCTATAGGTTATATATGCCCCTGTAGGTATATACTGTTTATACCTACAGGTGGCTGTATACACAATATACCTACAAGGGGCATATATAACCTACAGGGGGTTGTAAACCGCTATAATACGCAACAGGGGGCTGTATACACTATATAACTACAGGGGACTGTATATACTATATACCTACAGGGGGCATATATAACCTTGAAGGTGGCTGTATATAGTACATACCTACAGGGGGCTGTATGCAGTACAAACCTACAGAGGGCTGTATATAGTACATACCATCAAGGGTGCTGTATGCAGTGCATATCTACTGCAGAAAGCCCCTTGTAGGTTATTTTTATATAGATGGCGACCTGTAGGTATAATAGATTAGTACGCCGCCCCCGTAAGGTTAACTTGTCCCCTTCAATGGTATATAGTGGTGTTAGCCCTACTGTAGAGTTAGTATATGCAGCGCCCAGTAAGTATATAGTGTACAGCCCCCTGTAGGTTATATATGACCCCTGTAGGTATATAGTGTACAGCCCCCTGTAGGTTATATACACCCACTATAGGTATACATTATTTTGAACACTGTCAGAGCAGAGAGGGAGTAAGGAGTTAACTGCTGCGTCCCAAGGGAGGGAGTGGGTAAGGGGGATACTAGAAGGTAGAAAGTTCTTGTACTGGCATCTTACAAGAGACAGGACTCAGGAGTGGGAAAAGGCAGAAGCAGCAACTCACTCCAAAAAGACATCACAGTCACTCCCTGATCTTCACACAGACCAGAGTGTGAGCAAGCACACCATTGTCTCCCCTACATCACTTGCAGCCGATGAGTCTAGTCCTCGGCTTGATGAAGGCCGGGCCTTAGAGATTAGTCATACTGGGATCTGAGCAGTGAGGTGACTTTCTTTGGACAGGGACAGCTACAGAGCAGTAAGACGCGAGGGGGCAAGGCCACACTCATCTGAGCTGTTGCAAAGTTGGGATTTCTCCCTGCCACCCGTGACAGTGGACAACATTTCCCAGAATCAGGACTGTCCTGTCCAAATGTTGAAGGTTGGGAGGTTGCAACAGTGAGTGCTGGCCAGTTCCCCACCAAGTGGTGCCTGTGCCCAGTACAGTCTGCTACCTCAGCTACTCCGGTATGATTCTGCCACTGCCTATGATGACCTCTTGGTGTGCTTCTCAAGTTTTCAAGATTCCGGTTTTTAGTTCTCTAATGTTCCCTGACAAAACTTCGTGAGGCCTTCACAAAACAGTTTAGTGAGAATAAATACTTATAGATGGCTCAATTTACAGATTTATTTATTTTTTTTTTGTAATTTAATAAATAAGCTTTTTATTGTATGGGCTAAAGGATATGTTAAGCACTTAGCCTAAGTGTGGTATTTTTTTTTTTTTATTTTAAAGTATCCTATTACTGAGCCATGTGGATATTTGGCTATTATTTCCTTCCCTTGCTGCTATACGAATCAAATTACTAATTAGGTGACATTTCTAAAGGCGGTATTTTATACATATAGAAATCCACCACAAACACTATTTGAATATGCTTTAAAAGGTGTATTATGGTGTCATTACATGTGAAGGCTGCAATATACAATTCAGGACCCCTACCCTGACTTACATCGTCCGACTTACAATCCGTCCCGCTAGCAACAAACGAAACTTTTGGGAAATGGCTGGGTATGGCTGACTTCAGCATCATGATAACAAAATTGATGTGAAATCTTCTAAACAGGGCACAATAGCAAAACAAATGTAAATTAACTGTTCCCTGCACTATCCAAAAACAAAAAAAAACCAACAATTGCTGGAGTTGAATTTAATAAAAATACCTTTTTCTGACACATACAAATTCAACTTAAGAACCAAACCTACAGTCCCTATCCCATTTGTACCCGGGGAACTGCCTGTAAATACGTTTTTCATGACAAAGTAGAATTGGAAGGTGGTGGTAAATGGTGATATGTCATTTTCCTGACGTTTTTCGGTTTAGAATGGACAACCTTAATGCACAGGTAATCACAATAGAGTAACCCAGACAATTTAGAGGAATCTATATGTATAATTAGTATGTAGTAAAGACATGTAGATGAGCAAATTAATATAACTAGTAAATGTCAAAAATGGTTGCTCAGGGACACAAGGATAAGCATTGTAGCCAACTTGGGACTGCTTCTGCTGTTCCCTTTCGAGTACCTGACACTTGTCAGTCTTTTAATTTATAAAAATTTGTAAACGCACATATCATTTTCTTTAACACTTGTACAAATTCTTTGGCTACTGCTTGGTGGTTGGCTCTATCACATAAAATGTGAATTGTGCAATCTCACTGTTACACAACAGATTATCCTGTACAATTGAACACCATAGAAAAAGGAACATTCCCCAACTGACATCCACCTTTTGTTTTGTTTGTGTTTTGTAGTTTGGCTGTTCCTCAAAAAAATTGGAGTTACAAAACCTTTAATTAGTAATGGAAAAAATAGATAGAAAAGTGAACAAAAAGTTGCATTTATGTCCAAAATGTGTAACCAAAAAACTAACACTTATAGAAATTATGATCAGAATATGTAACCGCACTGCAGAATACTAGTCATCATATCATGTTATACTAAACAGTGAACTCAAAAATTTTTTTTTTTCAATCCCAGTACATTATAAGCTATGGTGAATGTACCATTAAAAATAATTTCTTGATCAGCAAGAAATAATCACTTCTACTTGTGCATTAATGAAAGAAAAAAAAAAAATATGAACTCATGGAAGGCTGGAAGAAAACGGATGTGTTGTGTCTGAAGAGAATATAAGTTGGTTTAAGGCCAGTGTACCCAACCCACCGCCGTTCCCCCTGCAGACCGGCACCGTGTGGGCCTTAGCCGTCGTCCCCTGCCCGGTCCGCGCTCTCTGTCCTACACCAGCTTCGTGGCCGCCCGTGCCTTTAGGTCCCGGGCTTCGGCATCTTGTCTGCGCGGCTGTATCCTGTCCGCGCAGACCTAGCAGCCTGCGCTCACGTGCGGCTGGCATTACAGGCAAAGCAGAGACAGTTCTTTAGCCGCCCTGCTTTCCCTATTGCTGTAGATGCAAGGTTGGCTCACTGAGTAGGCCCCGCATCTACAACAATGAGGCGGCGCTGGGAGTGTGGATGAGCAGTGACGTCACACCCCCGCGCGCTCGGCTGGCTGTCCGGGCTGCTGGAGGAGGAGCTGCGCCGAGGGATCCGGGAAAGGAAGTGACAGTATCATCTTTGTTTTTATTTTTTTATTTTTATTTTATTTTCCTATCAATTACTACTGGAGGGGCAGCTATGTATCATTACTAACTGGGGTGCAGCTGGGTCTCATTACGTACTGGGTGAGGCTATGTATCATTACTACGGGGGCAGCTATGTATCATTTGCTACTGGTGCAGCTATGTATCATAACTACTGGGGTCAGCTTATGTAACACAATCACTACGTGGGGCAGCTATGAACACTAACACTACAGGGGGCACTATGTATCATTCTGGGGTCCAGTCTATGTATCACTATCACTACGAGGTGGCAGCTATGGTGTCACTATCACAACTGGGGGCAGCTAGGTGTCACTAAAACACTACTGTGGGCCGCTATTGTCACTATCACTACTGGGCGGCAGCTATGTGTGTATCACTACTGTGGGGCCAGTTATGTAACACATCACTACCGTGGGCGCGTATGTATCACTATCACTACTGGGCAGCTATTGTGTCACTAATCCACTACTGGGGCAGCTATCGCTATCACTATCATTACAGGTCAGCTATCTATCACTATCGGGGCAGCAATGTATCACTATCCTATTGGGGTCAGCATCCTATAGTAAACAATATAACTACTGGTGGGCAAGCTATGGTATCACTACTGGGGATCTGATATTTATTTATTATTACAGGGGGCATATATCTCTATAATGACAGAGCTATACATATGTATAATATATACATGTATAATGCTGACCCACAGAGCTGATTCAAAATTACTTGCAGACTGATTAATCAGCTCTGTGGGTCAGCATTATTAATATAATAGTGGACCCACAGAGCGTGACAATCAGACCTCCAGTTTATAAAATACTGGAGTTACCTCATATAAAACTATAAACCCTAAATACACAGTATACACTTTATTGGGTTTTTTTTTTGTGTGTTATTCTAAACATCCTCAAAACCCCCCTCCAAAACCCCACCCCTAATAACCTACCGCCCCCAAAACACCGCCCCCCACTGGTACACGTGGGAAAAGTTGTCGTGCACACAAACCGGTCCTGGTAGAAAAAAGTTGGGACCGCTGGTTTAGGCTATCCTAACGAGAGGCGAAAAATGATAGAGGAAGAACGCGTTGAGCTCTGTGATATATAGGTATTTTACATGATTTGAGACGGTAATTTCTGAGCAAACAGCAGAGAAAATATAGAACAGAACTCCTGTTAAGAGACAGTCCTCTTTACCCCACCCACATACAGTACAATGATAGACAGCTTACCCTGTAAGAGGCCTCGAGTCACAATTGCTTATTTTGGTCCGCGGGATAGGCGCCGTACTGCGCGGCCGGATAAGCGCTTGCAGTACGGCGCACAATCTGTCCCTTTCATTACTGAATCCACTACACTCATAGAGAACAGTGGATACCGACGCTCCTCCCCCGCTCGGCCGAATCCGGCCGCGGGGGGAGAAAGAGAACATGCCATTAATTTAAACTATCGCGTGACGGCGCGCATAGATATATGCATTTTCTATGGGCCGTGGAGCGGCGCCCCCCTGCCGTCGCACCAGGCCCCGCCCACCGTCCCGGCCCTTATCAACACGACGCCGTATTTGTGTAGCGCAATACGGCTCACAAATCCGTCGGGAAAAAGCCGTTGTGAACAATACGGCCTTACAAGTGAGTATAAAGAGCTTTCAATCATTGTATGTGGGCGGGATCAACAGGAGCTTTTAGTTTCCGTTCACATCATTGTTCCTTTGCCTTTAAGGGTATGTTTCACGACAGCGTTGTATGAGTCCATTGTTAACATAACGCTTTTAGAGACTGTTTGGATCTTTCTGTCGACCCAAACATATCTAATATTGACTTGTTGGATTTTTTACATTGCTTTTAATCTTGTAAACACGCAACGCAATCACGCTCTAATTGGTACCTAGTACATCACCGATTTCATTTCTCATTGCGTCTTTCGATCTGTCTTCTGATCCATTCAAAGAATGACATGTCCCGTGATTTTATGGATCCGATCGGAAGCTGCACTTTTATGAAGCGATTTTCGGCTTCAAAACACGAACCAAAATCGGAATCCCAAAAACGCCGTGTGATAGCCCCTAACACATGAAAGTTTTTCTCCAAATCATATACATCTAAATATGACAGAGCTCAGCTTTTCACCCTCTATCACATCCTGCTCTCAGATAAGGCAGCATAAACAGATCCGCCTCAACTTCTTGCCTTTTTTAAGATCTTTGATAGTAAACACGAAAATTGTTGATAACATCATTGCACTGAAAACTTGTAGGGAACTGTGAACAAAGCTAGGTTTTAATGTATCCCTTCCAGTAAATTTCAGTGACAATTTGCAGTCACCAACACTCACTGAATTACAATTTTATGGTGTGTGACAATATACTGGTGAAAAGTATAAGGGTATGTTCACACGGCATTTTTGGATCTGATTTTGGATCTGTGTTGAATCCGAAAATCGCATCCAAAAACGTGTTGGAGATCGGACCCTAAACCGATCAAACACATATCCAACATGCAGCTGCGTGTTTGGATGTGTGTTGGATACAGCAGGATCGCACCCTATAGTTTATAATAGGGCTCCTGCTGCGTCTTTCGGAATAAGAATTGACATGTCAATTCTTGGAACGGATCAGAAAGACGGATCCAAAAGATGCAATGAGACTCATCGGTGATCACTCGTGTTAACGCCGATGTGCGTTTCTTATTAAAAGCAATGTAAAATCACATTGCTATTTGTTAGATACGTGTTTGAGCCCATTTAGGGTCCGACAGATGGATCCAAACACGCATCTAAAAGCTTATGAGACACGGACCCAACACACCGTGTGAACATACCCTTATACTGTATGTTTTAAAACAGTTTAGTGTTGCTATTACCATTTTACACCAGAGTCTGGGCACTACTGACTTGTAGAGTGAGAGCTAGCAATCTTTTGTTAGTCATTCCCGAGTTAGTTGATCGCACCATAAATGGCGCTCCTGAATGTCATCCTGCAGGAGGAGGAGAAGGTGTCAGTCATAGGAGGCAAAGGAGGTCATCACTAGTGACCTGTGTCTGACCTAATGAGTGTTCCCACTATACACATTGATGGCCTAATGGTAGAATATCCCTTTAAAGGGGTTTCATCATTACATTAAATGGTCTTCAGAATAAGGGGACAGTGGAAACTTTGCAATTTGATGTCATTTTCAAAGCTGTCTTGTTTTCACAGTATCCTTTATCTTCGTTTTCTATAATCTCTGTTCCCCAGTGCCAGTCGGATTCCACCTCCTTTCATTTCATTGGCTGATGGCTCTACTAATTTACATTCTGTCTGGCCCCTGGTCGTATTCCCGGGAGCCTGCATTCCTGCCTCTCTCACTCAGAATAAGGGGCCGGCAACATTTCCCTCTGCACACCCAGCAGCTCCACAGTAACACTGCAGCTGCTTCTACAA
This sequence comes from Phyllomedusa bahiana, assembly GCA_025379985.1. NCBI lineage: Eukaryota > Metazoa > Chordata > Amphibia > Anura > Hylidae > Phyllomedusa > Phyllomedusa bahiana. The sequence continues at coordinate 623 of JAODAL010010961.1, read as the reverse complement.
TCAGAAAACAGCAGAATTGTGCTTGGTGCCTAATGCTGCTGCGTGTAAACATAGAAAGGAGACAGATCTGTGCTGCTCTGGATGAGTTCATAGAAGACTGGATTCAACTGTAACAAAACCCCAGCTGTGATAGTAGAAGAGATCAGTGTTCTGAGTTCATAGAAGACTGTCTAGACTGAATGCAGGGCTGTGGTATGTAAACAAACAGCTCTTGAAAAATAAGACTGCATAGGGAGAGGAATGACACAGTGACATGTGGACAAGAGCAGGGATGTGCTATCCCCTCCCAATGACCTCAAACAAACACACTGACTAGGGAGCGAGAATGAACAGTGAAGGGTGGGGCTTATGTCATCCCTGTTCAGTTAAGAAACACCCAGCTGGGCGGGGAAGAAATGCCTCTGGATTTGAGGAGCTGAGAAACTGAAAGTACAATGAAACAGATGAACTGATGAAGTGATAAATCCCCTTTAATGTGTGATAGGTGCTGGTTTTAACATCGGGCTCCAAAACCCCTCTGTTTTGAACGGATAAGTGATCGGAATTCTTCCATTGATTTAATGGAAGTGTTGTGGATGGGAACAAAGGTTATATATGTGTGATCCTTTGTGTCTCATTTAAAT